>JXXA01002202.1:0-25744 GCA_000956255.1 Anopheles punctulatus | reverse complement strand
AAAAAAAATGAATATGGGTTGTGACATATGTCACCAAATTGAAAAAGTCACATCACAATAGGTTCGTTAGTGTGTCGTGCTGAAAACATTCATAGCAAGCCTTGGAATGTGTAATCTTATAAAACACGCTGAAAAATGTCCGAAGCATGAAGTAAGCTGTGCTGGATTGAACGAAAGCAAGTGCTCGATGTGAAAGAATCGTCTGAAATCATTCCTTGTTAAGTTGGCTACGTAATGGATCAAACACCACCGGGTATTTGTTTTTTTGTTTGTTTTTCATTTCTTTCATATACGATACTACAAAAAATTGTGTTTCCGACGTCTGCTCCGTTCACAGATTCGATGGGATTTCGTTCACCATCCATAAACGCGCTGACGGGACACGGTTCGCCGGTTCAGGTGCGTTCGCTGCGTGACAACGAGGAGGAAATATCGGCGCTCCGCAAGGCGAACTTCAATCTAAAGCTGCGCATTTACTTCCTAGAGGGGAAGCTGGGCATCGACACCGATCGCGACACACACGGCGGCCTGGGTGTGACCGGTTCGAGCTCGTCGAACACATCCGGCGATGGCAACTACTTGAAGCAGAACATTGACTTAAAGGTAATGTTCGAAGGCACGTCCGCAATCGTCCACGGATCAGTGAGTTTCTTACAACGCTCCATTGCTCTTCCAGGTCGAGGTGGAATCGCTACGGCAGGATCTGCTGGAGAAGCAAAATCTTCTCTGCCAGGCGGCCAAAGCGATCGAAGTTCTGGAGGAGGGACACCGCAAGGCGGACGAGGCGCACCGCGAGATGGTGAACGACCTGAACAACCGCATCGAGATGCACCAGCTGGAGATCAAGTCGCTGGAGAAGGTGGCGAGCGAGCTGCAGCAGCAGCACCGCGAGCTGCAACTCTCGACCAGCCTCCGCCAAACGGAAGCTGCCGAAAAGGAGGCGGAAACTGCCGGTGCCGCTGGCGAAAGTTTGCTCGATTTCCTCGACGCGGTCCAGCAGCACAGCGAGCTGAGCGTGCAGGATAAGCTGCGTGCGCTCGAGCTGGATAACGTGGTCCGGCAGGGTCAGGAACGGATCGAAGAGCTGTGCCGACAGGTGGAGCAGCTGCAGGCCACGATCGACGAGAAGACGAGCACCATCAGTCGGCTGGAGGTGGAGGTGGGCGAGCTGCGGTTCGAGAATGCGGAACTGCGTGAAGAGCAAGGCAGCAATAGCAGCTGCAACAAGGAAAAGCAGCAGCAAGCCGAAGCGGAGGTGAGTGAAGGTTGCAACAGACGCTCTGAAATTTTCTATACAATGTTTTGATTGATCATAAACGAGATTGTTTGTTATACATATTGTACATTGCATTCAAATCGCTATTATTTCCCCAAATTTAAAACGAATAATTCACGCAGAATCGAAAACAACAACTTTCGATCGATTGCTTTGATGCTTCGAAGATCTTTTCACAATCGAAGGTGGCACAGAATGGTTTCTCTGAATGTTTCGCAGTAGACTCTTTGTACGTGGAACCATGCCAAATGGCCGATCCGGTAGTATCTTTCCCGTTTGAAGATTTATTGACGTACTGTCCGCCTCCAGCATCGGCATCGGCCCGTAAACGAAAAAGACGTGACAAGCAATCCACGATAGCGAGTCTTTTGTGTCGTCGTATCATAAACGCATGGGTGAATCAATATTTCGTGATTGAACCAGCGTTCGGATATGCTCCGGACAACACCGAAACCGAATCAACCGGATGGTCTTGCATCCTTCACTGGATGAGGCAAAAAGTTTACGTACAAACCCGTTCAACACCGCCCCATTTCTGAGAGAACGCTGCAGAAGAGAAATTATTTCGATGCGCTAAATTCTAGTTTCTACAAAGCTGTGATTCGAATACACATATTATTGTTTAAAATAGTTTTTGCTATGGATCATTTTTCATCAGTTTCTTTTCACATGATTTCCTTGTTTCGCGTCCAGATCGAACGACTTAAGAAGCAAATATTCGACGTTCGGTCGGAGCTGGCCGAGAAGCTGTGCGTGCTGGACGACACTGAGCTCAAGCTGGAACAGAAAACGGCCGACTACGTGAAGTCATGCAAACTGCTCGAGAAGCTAGCGACGAAAATTGCCGAGCAGGATAAGGAAATTGCCAGGCTGAAGCGCAACTCTGTAAGTACCACAACGGCTTCCCTTACCCCATGTAGATGTCGGACACGAAAAAAAAAAATTTCGTTTAATTTTTCAATTCCCATCTTTATTAATTAAAACCTACCTTTCTACCCATCCCGCGACTTAAGCCAACCGAATTGAACGGTCGTGAGTCCATCCGTAAGGTACAAGTTTGTTTTAACCATACCAAGTACACTTTCTTTTTGCACGCATTCTACAGAAAGGTTCATTTTTAATATGTTTTTATTTTATGTATATTGTTTGGAACAGTCAACCGTCGTTCGTGCTGGAAAGTCTAGTTCTTCGATCGCAACTAGCACAACTCGTCGCTAAACCAGCTTTATACAGAAAAAGAGCCATTTTAACCCCCTTTATAACTTCATTCCGATTGCTTCCGATGTATACAAACCCTTGTGTGTCCTATTATATCTAGTATAAAGTAGTGTTTCCTGTACTATAAGCATTCGTTAGCTGTTGGCAATGAGTTGACTGACTGTGAGTAGTTCTTTTGTCCTCATCATCTCTCTGGTGGACATGGTGATTGGGTAAATTAAACTGCTGCAAAATTATGTACATTTGTGTATGGTGATCGCCGTGGTTCTCTTAACAAAATTTACACAAAGTGCCACCCCATCGCATCATTTACTGCACTTTTAAAGAGATATCATCTGTGTTTTTTTGCGTGTTGCACTGCAAAAGCGTTTTGATTTAATTAATTCGTTCTATTAAAATGATAAGGAATTCGAAATTGTGTATTGTAATGAACAAATAACATATTTTTAGAGCAAATTTACCAACTCATTCAAAAAGTATGAAGTAAGTGCACAATGAATGCACTTTTTCTCATGCACTATTAACAATGTATATGTTTGATCTTTATGAACTTTTGCTACCATTGTGCGAATTTTGAATTAAAATACTGAATTTCGTTTTTAATTTCGATTACAGAACATATCACTTCCGTCCGAACACGGTACCACCACCAGCAGCAGCGGGCTGCACGAAGCGATCGAAATCGTGGACCAGAATCGCAAAATCGTCAGCCAGAACGAGTACGACGCGCTGGTGCAGCGTGTGAAGCTCCTGCAGCAGAAGAACGATACGCTTATCCACAAACTTTGCAGCGGCAGCGGTAACGGGGACCACCGGAACGACCTTAACACCATCATCAAGCAGCTGAACGATGAGTTGACGCAGGCACGGGAGGAGGTGGAGAAAGCCAACCGGGCGCGCAAGGAGCACGCCGAGCTCTGTGCCATCTCGACGGTGCGGTTAGAAGAGTTGGCCGGCTTTCTTGATTCGTTGCTCAAGAACAAGGAACTGGTCGGTACGGTGTCGATGGATCGCCGCAAGGCCATTCGGAAGGCGGTGGACTGGAGTCTCGATCTGTCCCGCAGTCTGAACATGTCCATCTCGGTGCGAGAGTTTTCGTTCGGTGGCAATAAGAGCCTTGCGCAGCTGAGCTGCCTCTCCGGGTACCTGGAACAATCTTCGTTCGCTGACGCGACGTTGCCAGTGGGAAAGAGTGGGTGCGATGATATGGAGAACAACGAGTGCGACAAGGAGAACCGAGTGGCGAACGTTGCCAAGGCAACGAATACTTCGTTCGGTGGTGTGAACCAAACGAAGCAGATGATTGAAACGCTACGGGCCGAAAATAAGGCACTGCGTGGTGAGTTGATGCAGCAACAGCAGCAGCAGCAGCATCGTAGTAAGCGACGCGAGAGTAAGGAGCGTAAGTCGGTCGCGATCGAACCGATCTCCGACTCGGAAGCGTGGTCAGAGCCGGATCGAGGAGTGTCGCTGGCGCGGATTGGACTGGAAGATAATTTGGCTTTGCGACAGAAACACTCCACCGGACCGACGGCGGCTACGCAAACATCCGGCGGACCGCTCGAGCTTAGTTCTACCTCGGACAACGAGTCGGCCCTGGCGGGAATGGGCTTGCAGCGCAAATCTGTATCGGCGGCAGAAATCAAGCAACTGCAGGACGCGCTGCGCGAGAAAGAGGGTACGATACTGTCGATACAGAGCCAGCTGGTCGATCTCGACAGTGAGCTGCAGCGCGAACGGATGCGGTGCGCATCGATCGAATCGGAGGCGTCGGAAAATCGTCACCAGTCCGAACGCTGGCAGCAGCAGGCGAAGGATGCCACGGACCGGTTGCATCAGCTCGAGCAGGACATCCGCCAACGGGACGCACAGATCGAGAAGCTACGCAAAGAGCGCGAACAGGCGGCGGTCGATTTGCGGGTCGCCGTCATGAAGCTCGAAACGGTGCGCACCGAGTACGGTGAGCTGCAGCAGCGCCACAAGCGCGAGCTGGACGCACTGCTTGCCCGCGAGCAGCACCAACTGGACGAGCTGCGCCTCACCCTTACCGAATCATTCCGCCACGAGCAGGAGCTGAAGCAGCAGTCGTTCGATACGGCACTGGCTCAGAATTACATCTCCAAAAACATTCACCAGGAGACGGTGCGCGAAGCGAACGAGCTGCACTACCGCCTGGAGGATGCGCACAATGCAATTTCCACGATGGCGCATGAGCAGGAGCAGCTGCGCCAGCAGCTCGCCGAACGCGAGCGGTCCGTGCACGAGATGCAGAAGCACCTGGACGACGCAACGCTGCAGGCGTCGAAAGCGGTCGTCGAGCGTACGAAGGCGCTGAACGAGAAGCGTCAGCTCGAGAGTGAGCTGGGCCGGGTGCGGGACGAGTGCGAGCAGCTGAAGGTGGAAAAGAACGAACTGAACGAGCGACTGAAGGTGGTTGGTGGGGGCCATTCGGCGTCGACCACCGACGAAGAGCTTGCCGGTGGTGGCAGTGGTGGTGGTGGTCGCCGGCGGCTGGAAAACTCCTCACCCGATCTGGGCATCGAGAGCGATCCGGGGCGGCTTTCGAATGCGGAGTTGAAAACGTCACCGCAGCAGCAACGGCCGCTGCTCAAAACGCTCGAACTCACGAAGTCAATGTCCAACCTGCTGTTGAATCCGACGCAGGAAGGTAAGTGACGATGACTTTGGTGAGACTTAGAACTCAAGTTTAATATGTTTTTCGTATGTTTTTATTTTCAGTCAAATCAGAGGACGTTGAGCCGGAGGAGCAGCAGCAGCTGGTGAAGCACGATTGTGCGAAGGTCGATGCGGAGCTGGTGGATCTTAAGCGCCAGTACAAACTGACGCGTCGGTACCTATCGCAGGCGATCGATCAGATCCACACGGCCAACAAGCGCAAGGAGCAAATCCAGAACGATATCAAACAGCAAATCCACAAAACGCACGATGTGCTGAAGACGGTGCACAAGAATATCGATCGTAATACCAGTGGCGGCGCTGGCAACACCAGCACCAGCACCAGCAGCAGCAGCGGCAAAAAGGAGCACTCGTGAAAGCCCTTGCACTTTAACCCTCTCTCTCTCTCTTTCTCTAACTTTTGATTTTACGTGTGAACCTCTTTTTTTAATTTCTTTTACTTGGTTGTACATACTTTGAACGAGATCTGAGTTGAGTCCGCGCGCTCCGGGAGATGTGTTTTGTGTGTACACTCTTTACTTATAGAGCTGACTAGCTGGGACGCTTCCCGGCTCGGTGAGTCAGAAAAAAATGAACTGCATTACGGGGAGGGAGAGGAGCCGGCGGTGAAGACAAGCAATGTTGTATATATTGAAGAAAGGATGCGTGAGTGAGGCGCGTGTTGTGTTTGTATTTGTGTTTTGACGATTGAGGAAAATGTAGAGAAGCATGTGAGATTAATTTATTGTGAGATGTACTGATACTTGGTAATGTGTGCGAGCGAGCGTGTGTGCGAGGAGGAAACGGTAGAGGAGGAGAACGATAAAATGAATTCAAGTCCGTTTGATAACACGAATGTGTAATGTGTGTGTTTTTTTTTGCTCCTTCCGAAAGAAAAGCTCGAACGACGCCTACTTTGATGTGATATAGTGATCCTCGACGATTTCTGACTCATCACAATAATCCAAGATGGCTGCTTGGAGGGACAGAGTTTTCTGAATTCGAATCCGAATCCGGGCAAAACGTTTGCCCTAAACAAATAAGAAAAACACAATCATACGCACGCATGATTTGATTGACATTCGTTCCATTTATTAACCCTACATGTTCAAGTACTTGTTTCGCATGCTCTCATGGCATGTTTCTTCCTCCCACACATCCACACACCCACTTTTGTGTACGTGTTTCGTTAATCGTTTCATTGAATGTTTTAATCACAAATTCTCGCGTTCGTTGACGTCTGTAAAATATCATCCGTATTTGGTTGCGACCGCTGCCGTCCGAAATAGAGAGTGCATCTTTGGCGTGTTGCCGCCCATAGCGTTTGAATCTACGTTAAACCTTAAACGACTACTAATATCCTGAATGTGCGCTGTAGCGTTGGTTGCTTTCGTGTGCAGTGTGGCCACGGCGGAGGGAGCCCCCCCCCCCCCCCCCGCCATGGCGGGTAACAGAGTTTAGTAATATGGAAAAGCGCCTACACACGACTATGACTAGTAGAGGTTGAATTATGGTGCTCTTTTTTAGCTCCTTCCCCTTTCTTCTCGCTCAAACACACATCTGAGGCCAAAATGGTACACTACTTGCTGAACTATACGCGCTTCGCTGTGCGTTTGGTGCTTCGTTGCATGCTTCCCCCTCACATTATCTCTCAGCAATTGAACGTTAGGCGCCCGGTTCGCCCGGTTTGTTGAAGCACAAGATGCAAACATTCCACACTTAAGGCTAGCTTTGGGATCGCTTCTCACCGTGGCTACTCCCCGGTCACTTATAGCGTGTTTATTTTACACTTTTTTGTTTTTTTGCTCAATTTGTCACGAAAGACTAGCGGGTGGGGAAGAAAAAAAACCCGAGTCGCCCGCAGGTTTTTTTTGTTCTTGGCTTGGTGTGCAATCTTTAGAATACGATTCTGTGGAAGGGTAAGCTTATGTTTTTTTTTCGCTCTTTTGTACATTGCAGAAATACGGCGCAGCCTATGAGGGCCTACCGTTGCTGGCTGCTAGTGTTGCCCTGCGCATTGTTGAACTGATTTATCGCGACGATGTGCTTCTCCTCGTGGTACGTCCGCAGAATGTGTCCCAGCACGGACGAGGTGTCGTTGTCGCTAAGCCACATGGTCATCGTGGAAGAGTTGTCCAACATTGAGATCAGTGCTATGGTGAGGGTTTTGAAGTAGAGGGAGAGAAAAAACAAACTTTAATATTACCTCCACCGGAGACACTTCCCAACAGCGTACCAATAAACATTTTCGGGTTGCCTAGACTAATTTGTACTTGCGGTGAACCCATCAGGACGCGCAGGATCGGTGACTCATCGGGCAGACCGTCGTTCACACCCTGCACACTTTTCGCCCGATTACCCAGCAACCACTCGCACTGGAAAATGGTTTCGTATGATAAGAACGTATGGGCGTGACTGAACGAAAAACTCTGCCCCCCCAACTTACCGCAGCCGTTTGGTTGTTGTGCGTCGCTATCAGTGCTTCCCGTACCGTTTCCTCCTCGAAGCCCATCTCAGCGATGGAAGCGACCAGTTCCGGCACCGGGACGACACTTTTCTCCGAGTACAGGCGTACGATTTCCAGCAGGGCGGCGATGTTCTCTTCCTTTTTCTGTGTTCCACAATCGAAAGAGTAACATACGAACCGTTAACTGTGCCAGTTTTTTTTATGGCCTGCTAAAATAACATCTCACCACAAAAGGATCCGCCTGCTTCGGGGATCCTCGATCCTCGATGTCGTCCTCGTCGATAGAATTGCCTCGGGACGAGGGCGTGGAACCCGATCGGCGGCTATCGTTACTATCCGCGTTTGATTTATCCCTTCCGGCACTGCTGCCGGGCGACTCATCGCCGGGGGTGGTGGAAACACCTCCGGCGCTGCTACTTCGTTGATTAGTTGTTGCGGAAGAAGACGCACCGGGCGCATTCTTATCACAGTTAAACAGCTTCGCCGTACTATCGTTCTGTATCAGCCAATCGAGTGCCGCCGGAAAGACATTTCTGTGGGCAGGGAAGTAGCAGGTAAATCACAACCGGCGAAGGGATACACAAGTACAAGTGCGAACACGAACGAATCTTACTTCGTAATTTGTAAGGCGTGATTAATTTTGTCCAACGAAAAGCCCATCTCGAGCAGTGTCGCTTCCGAGCTGATCTGATGGCGCTTGCGATTGATGAGCCGCTGCTGGAAGAGGGCGATCAGCTTTTCCGCACACGGGCCCGTCCCGTGCACGTACGCGGACGCTTTCGAGAGCGATATCATGATGCGCCGCAGATCCTGCTGGAGCTGTTGCGAATAGCGAAAAATAAAACAAATGCTTACTAACATGGCGCTTCTGTTACCCTAGAAACGGCGAAGCAACACTTACGTCCGATTGCAGCATGCCGAGATTGAAATTTACCGACGCTTGATTGATGCGCGACAGCGGTATGTGCCGCGTGGCGGCCAGTATCTCCGCCGGGGACGGTCCTTTCAGGCTTTCCTCAGCGGGCGTCGCATCGATGCGTTTCGCAACGAGCAGAAACTCCTCTGGAAGGAGAAAGGATCCAACGATCAGGCAACTGTTTGCAGCGGAGCTCGCAAATAAAACTCACCCTCGTCACGCACGTTCCCGTGCGCTAGCAGCTCGTCGTCGCGAAAGATAAGCCGACCGTGGGACCGGATCATCCGATACCGATCGGCCAGCTCATCCAAGTCGGACGAGAAGTGCGGCATCGTAAAAGCGTTACTGGCGAACTTTTCCAGCGCGTACATTTTCAGCTGCCGGCCGGTCCAACTGCGTCTGGCCTCCACATCGACCATGCCTCCCCGTGGGCTGATGATGCGCAGCGAAATGGAAGGCGTGGAGCACGGCACCGAGGGACCCTCATCTAGCCCCGCTCCCAATTTCGCCGATCTGCCCGGGACGGGAAAGAAAAGCAAATAAATTCAATTGATGATAATTGTATTTACCACTGTGTGTGTATAAGTTTGACCTCTCTCGCTCAGATCGATATCAGCAGCCGGCAGGTTGGCGAGTTACGTTTCATCCCTAGCCAAATAAATATCACAAATTTATCGCCCTAAAAACACGCCGCGCATATACACGACACAACAAGCAGGAGCATTCGGAACGCGATGAATATTTAAACAGCTTCACTGACCTATCGTCTATTCTGCCTTTGCTCCCACACCACATAAAACACACTCACCCACTGTTCGGGTCTTGCTTGTTCTTACGTGTTCCGAACCATCGTCGGAATAATTTATCCATTCAGCCCAACCGTTCCGAAAGCCGAATGAATTGCTTAAAATTTCACTCACCTCGACCGCCAGGAACCGCTAGTAGAAGGCGATGGTTGCTGCGTTTGCTGCTCCTGATGTTGTTGTCCTTTCGTTGCACGGTGCTGTTGCCCATGGCGATGTTTGTGGCCATGCAGACGTGATGCTTGCTGATGGTGCACGGGAGAAGCATTGCTGGCGGGTGTTGTCGTGCCGGATGATGGTTCGCTCGACGGTCCACCTGCGCTCGATGAGGCGGAACTGCAGCTGGACGTACCGTCCGCCAGACCGCGTGGTTGCTTCCGCGACTGCTGCCAACGGGCCCGCCGTTCAGCAAACTTTTCACGCATCCATGGTATCATTTTCCACCGAGTGATGAATGCGGCGGAAGGATGTCTTACTCCTCTCGGACTAGCAATGCTCACGCCAGGCGTCCAGCGGATCCGATGCGGCAAGGAAATTTAGGTCAACTGCCATCCTGTCCTCTACGGGCACTTCCAATCGTTTTGCACTAGCTCAAATCATGTTCGTTTCGCTTCGCCGTGTCTCCGGATGGGTTCTTGTTCCTGGTTCCTGGATTGAGGTAGGTGGAAGACACTTTGAGAAGAATTTTCGCCTGCACCACGCCACTGGGATGCTGGTGTCTTTGGAGAGACTCTTCTCGTTCTGTTGCGACTTGTGTCTATTGATTTGAGGTATGTTTTTTTTTTGCTCTGCTTCCCGCTGACAAACGCTTCTGGGGTTTATGTTTTGGTCCTTGCGCATAGCTGCAAATTGGACGCACTGAGGAGCATCCTCAAACGCCTTGAAATGACAACTGGTTCTAGGGATGTGCGTCAAGGGAACACCACAGGAAAGAAATATAGTTTTCACGTAAAAAAGTCAAATATTACAAGGATTACAGTTCCAATAAGTTTGACAGAGAGAAGAAGATAGTATACAAGCAACTAATGCTGTTTGCGGTTTTAGAGAAGGTTTAAAAGCCTTCATAGGCATAGTTCGTGCATAATATTATACATCAATGGAATGGTTAGCGAATAAACTTTACTTTAACGCACAGTTTGAGTGTTAAATTTTCTTTTACACTTATTTATGAGCAGTTGAATCTAAAATGATTTGTTTACTGACAGCGTTTATGTTTAGCATTCATCAAACGTAAGACAGAGATGGAAGCAGCGATAATCACAACAATACAATCTCAGTAATTTATTTCGTATCATTACCACAATTTAGTAGAAACAATATATTTAAAGATTGATAATATTAAATAGAAAATCTTTAAAACAAATGTTGTTTACAACAATTTTGAGCTCATTTGACAGTTACACCACACGGTGTAAATTTTGAAATGGCCGTTATTTATTTGTCATTCAGAATAACATGTTAGAACGCATTGAAAATACTACGAGATACCTACAAAAGGCCAGTATTCGCGCTGCTCGTATATTATTCAACAAATTATATGCATGTTCAGTAAACCAAGAAAAGCATATTTCGACCACATTTCGGACATAAAGTCGAATGAACTGTTTGAGAACGAATCGTTAATAAATCGCATCACAGATATCTTGATTCGTTAGACAATTCCCCCCCACCTCCCCCAGTAGCTCACCCGTACAACTCAAGCGGCCCCGTGTGAAATAAAACAAACGACTCTGATAGCACCGCCATATGTGTGTGTTTAATGAAGTTTTATTCCTCCCTTTTCTTGCAAGGATTCCTCCTTTTCGCATACACATCCTTCCGGGTTTGTTTGTTGTCCTGCCAGTCGAATCGTTGCCGTGCCTGTACGTTGAAAACTACGACGAGGAACGGATCGCAGCGGCACACACTAAAATCGATTCTCCTATCGATAAACGATAGAATCCTCGAAGGCAACGACCAACCCCTTCCTACTCCTCCACCTCCCTTCAAGCACACATCACACAGGGATGCACCGCGCGCTCAGCTGCTTACTTGGACTTCTTGTTCTTGATCTTCTTAATGTAGAACTCCAGCTCCTTGCCTTCCAGGATGTAACCGTCGGCGCGACCAACCTGTCCGGGGCGGGAAGAGATGCAAGCTAGAAGGGACGAAACCGGATACGGATTAGTGGGCTGGAAATTACATCAACGAGTGTTTGTGTAAGCAACGGGGCGTCGTTTCGGCGGATGTAAGAACACTTAATCAGAGTAACTATGACGTTAGAAGATCATTTCCCACTGGTACCAGGTGCAGGCAGCTCAGAACGAGCGTACCAACCGGAAAATCCGCGCATGAAGCGTGGACGTGAGTCTCCACTAGAAATCATCATTAAAGAGCTTTCTCGCGCCGGATTGACACACTCCGCATCTTCCATTTCACACTAATTAGCATCTCACACATACCCAGCAGACGACCGGAGTTGAACTGCTCCTCCACAGCGGGATCGATCTTCGATACCTTCTGGCGCTTGGTGTACTTCCGCAGGGTGCTCTTGCTACGCTTCTTGGTCAACACATCCTCCTCACCGGCCTTCACCTCGCGCTTCTTGCCGAGCGGCAGCAGGTAATGGCTTTCGTACCACTGACGGAACGGAGAGGCATCGATGACGATGATCGCGTTCTTCACCAGCGTCTTGGTACGGATGAGCTCGTTGTTCGAGGCGTTGTACACGACATCGATGATACGAGCCTTGCGGGCCATACCCTCAGATCCCCAGGCGAAGTTGCCGGAGTCCAGACGCAGTGCGCGGAACTTCCTGTTTCCACCGCGAGTACGCACGAAGTGGACACGGGTGGCTCCAATCTGAAAAGGAAAAAAAAACGACGTAAACATCACAGCGCACAGTGAAATAACAGCAGCACACTTCCACTTACCTTGGTGTTGGCGGCCGGGCGTCCTAACTCGTACTTCCTCTTCTTGCGGATAGCGGCCCGCTTGCCACCGGTGGCCCGCCTCTTATGATAGCTATCGCGGCTAATACCTGCAATCAACAATCACAAACCGAAGAAAATCGTTCCATTAGCTTCGTTCCATTTCTCCATCTGGCCGGTAACACGACACTCCACTGCAATCGAGCACGGAGGTCGCTGGCGCTGCTGCGGCCGCTCCTGTCACTCCGACGGCAAGCCATAACACAAAACACATCGGAAAACGTGGACTTTTGCGGCGACCAAAACCACCAAACAAACAGTTTCGTTGGCCTTCTTTTCACTCACTTTACGTGGGGCGGTCCGTTCCGAGCGAACGGACCACTAGCCGCAGCCGTTTCCGATGCATTTTCGTTCATTTTGCGGCTAATTTTCGGCGGACACGAGCAATCGGCGACTTACCCATTCTGATGTGTTGATCGGGAAAGAAAGAGCTATACCGGAAGAGCAGCAGTGGCAGGCTTGGTTTTTGACAGCTGCCAGAACATCGCATGGCGGTGCTGCCAACATTACGATTGACAGCAACTGTCATGGCGACGGTGCAAACAATCTGGTATAAATTTGATTGTACCGTTTGCATGCAGAGCGGGAATGAAATATTTAAATCGAACTCAATGAACGGGAACGGAGAGAATGTTGTACAATATTGCATACTTTAAGATTAACGGTTGCTAGAAATGTGTTTCAGCCTCAAACTACTCAATCTCTGTTTTTATTATAGGATGATCATAGAATATAGAAAAAATAGAAATTTCACTTAATTGTATGTTGTGAAATGCTCCGTAATGTAAATAATAGCCTAATGGAAATCATTTAAAGACCACAATCAGCTGAAATACTAACAATATTTGTCTTTAAGAGAATGCTTTCGGATGAACTCTTTGATAAAGACATGTCTGATATTTTCCATACAATAACGCTTATTAATGTTTATTGTGTAACTGTGTGCCTATTAATCTGTCTATATTCTCCACTAGTTTCGTTCCGTAATTGGCCTTTGCTGAGCACAACCCTTCCATGGCGTCTACTATGTTTGCCAATGTCGTCTAATGTATTTGGATGTAGAGTTTTACGTTAATGTTACAGACTGGGTTGTGGGATTGGGCTTTGCTGTTTTATTTTCATGTTTTTTGTTTCTCTCACTAATTCGTCCCCTTTAGTGTCACTTATCTTTGCTCGGCCTACTACCGTAATGAGTATAGGTGGTCGAACTTCGGTTCCATAATCACGTATCGTTCACATCACGAAACAACGTACGCGCGAAAATCCGGTAAACTCTCGGGTGAAACTAAAACAGGAAACAAAAACGAAAACTATCATCTCTGACGAACGTATAATGTATTCATCCCGAAGTGTTACTGCTGAGTCGGATCTAAACGCTAAATCACATACAGGCTTTAGTTTTTCTCTTCCTCCTTGCATTCGCTGTTTCATTCACTTTATTTGTCGCGCGGTTGCCCATTATACTTTCGAGGTTGCATAATGATAAGGTCTAACTTTTATAAAGTTTCAAATCCGATAAAATGATTGAAGACTGATTAGAATGTAAAAAAACTGACTAAATAACAACTATAACAAAACGTAAACCGAGAACAATAGGTAAGCGAATCGAATCGAATTGTGTAACAGGTAAGACAAAATTCCACTTAATAATGTGAAGTTAAATTTAAAACACAAACAACACACACACACACGTACAGATGGTGTAAAGAGTGCAAAACTAAAACAATACACAAAGTGTCAACTAAACAGTATACGAAAAGAAAAGAAAAACCGTACACCGCAGGTTCACAGCGGCGGAACACGAACACGTGTGCGTTAGCGTAAAGTATTTATGTTCGTAAAACGGGGAAAACACATGTTTAAAACAACGGCACTCTTACGGATACACCGCAATTAATCTGCACTTTAACACGATAGAAACAGAAACGGGAATCACGTGCTAAACGGGGACGCGATGCGACTATAAAACCTCTACATACTAGATCCGATTTTCTGCTCGAGCCGACTCATCAACCCCCGGTCCGGGAAGCTATGGTTGCGGGTGTAAAGGTACACAAAGATAGCTAGGGTTCGGGAAATAGAATGCGATCTCCGCTGCTGTAACTGTAACATTTATATACTTTATATCGGTGTTTCTTCTGACGGGTGAAAATAAACGTGTGACTGCACTGTTTCTGGCTTTCTCTTCGATTATGTCTTTTCGTTTGGTTATTCTGGTCCTAATTTTTGCTCCACTAGGCATTCTCGCATATCGTTAACCTCTCTAGCACCGGGACTGGTGAAGGGATTTAAGGTTAACCTTTTTCTTCTATGCTTTTTTCTCTCATAATCGATTTTTGTTTCGTTTTCGCGTACCGATCCTGTTTCCTGTATTCCTGTTTACCTTCTGGTATCTGTAATCTCTTGAATAGTGTTCCGCACTCTCTACAACAATATGATCAATCTCTTTCTCTTTGTAAGAACTTGTCCATATATATAAAAATAGAAGTCTATTTTTCTGTAGCTGATTTGATTTGCTTGCGTTCCCGTGTGTAGTCAGCAGCAGCACGTCCTTTCCTGACTGCACTATTTAATTTGTTTTCGTGTATTCTATTCTAATATGTTATAGGGTTTTCTTTTCCCTTTATGTACGCACTTACATCATAGTACGCTATGCTACTTATACCGCCTTTTTCCGATTTTTTTTCGGTTGTTTGTAAACGCATCGTCTTGAAAAAGCGCTACACACATTTATGCACATCGAAAGAGAAGTTCGCTATCGCACGTTCTAGGAAAACTTGTTCGTTGCCTCGTAGGCGGGTGCGAGTGTCAACATTAATTACAATCAAAGCGGTACGTGGCCCTCTGCTGATGCGGTTCGTTCTCGATCAAGCGTTTCCAAATGTGGGAACGCGGATCATGGGATCGCGTTCAAAACGGCGCCTAACGATAAACGATAGCAACTTTAGTACGAAAATGAAACGTAAAACATTCACTCGCCACCTTCTTTTCTCACGCTTCACGGCGAATCGGTGGTCCGATAACAGGATAACACATCACATTCACAACAATATCAAACTGGAAGTATAGAGCGCACTACTACGAACTGGGAAGCGAAACCGTAGGAAAACGAGTTTCCTGTTTGGCTAAACTGGCCGTGTCTGCCTGTGCTGAGTGTTCACGAAAGTTTGCAAAAGTCATTTTCGTTTCGGAAACTAGACGACCGTTTGCGATGACATGTGAGATGTCGTGATTTGATTTTAGAATATCTTTCATATAGGGTATACAAAAGGACGAAAAACACACAGACAAAAAACAATATTCATGGTGAAACTTGTTTTTTGCATTCGACTGATCTACTCTTTGAATCCTGGACAAAGGCACACATTGAGTAATGGTTTTCAAAATTCACGAAACCTAATAAAAATGCTCATTTTTTTCCCCAAAATCTCATCGCAAACATTTGTCTAGTTGAATAAAAAAAAAACTTCTCATCAAAACACAGAAAACTCACTACTGGCAGACTCGTCAATTTAGCTCCACGGTACCTATACGAAAAAGTAATGCAATAACAGATAGACACGATTATTTTTGTTGTTTCAATATCGCTCTTTCTCTTTCTCTCTCTCTCTCTCTCTCTCTCTCTCTCTACGCGGTTGCGGGGGTTTTGGGGTAGTTATAGTAGTGGTAATAGTAGTAGTATAGCTTTTTCCTCGCAGGGGAGCATCTTCCCTGCTGCTTCACATGGTTTCCTTTTTCACAGCATTTGCCTTACATATTTGTTTAAAAATCCATTTGTCATGATTTTCTCGGTGGTGTTGGCGGTGGTGCACGTACAGCTTCCTTGCGAATGTTCTCATACACTGTGAGGCGGGGATAGATGAAGAAAAGATGTGTGTAAGACAGGTGTAGGGCAACGTATGCAATCTTACAGCAATATCCCATACCAGATAGTGAGTTGTTTAAATCGTTCACAGTTCTCGGCAATGGCAACTGCGAGTCGGACGTCGATCTGTAAGAAAGAACAAAAAAGACACCCACACACACACACGTACGCATTAGCACAGCTGACCTTAAAAACGCTTAAAAACTGGTAAATACGCTTAACATTAACGTCTAGAAAAACCAGTGTGCACGTGAAACAAGCGGAAGCGATCGGCGAACGCATGGTGCAGCAGAATGTTCACTTTTGTTGAATAAAATAAGATAAGAAAGAAATCGTGCAGAACAAAAAAAAAACTCACACCCAAACACGTGAAAATGTGCAACAAAAAAAAACAAACAAACGACAACGAACGAACAAATAAACACTCCATCTCGAGATAGTAAAACGCAATCATTATACCTAATGGTGTGGTTGTGCTGCATACGATTGTTCTGCAAGTCTTGTCTTGTGTTTAAGCTTAGTGTCGACAGCGATGGGGGTAGCTGGGTTCGCTGCAGATCATTCGAATCGCATGCATATCTGCTCGTACACGGCGGATTAAAATACGGACACGGTTAAAATTCGTATGCATAAAGCGCACTGTTAGTTTTGTTAGGAGCGGATTAAAGTGTTACGGCCAAGCGGCGCTACTGTATGCTTGGCAAGAACGAAAACGCCGGGGTGGTGGAGGATAGGAGCGCAGAGAACGATTGCAGTGATCTAATACGGTAGCGGTAATGATTCTGTCGTGTTGGTAACGTATCCTCCTCCGAGTTCATTACTAAATTCTTTCTTTCTGTGATACGGAACGGAAAAAGCCCTAGTTCGTGTGTATATTCAAATTACGCATCCAACACGCCCGTTCGTATACGACGGTTTCCCTTTCGCGATGGCTGAAGATCTCCTCTATTCTCGATGCCAAAAAAAAAATCCTAAGCTCGCAATAAAAAAAAAACATCACTCCCGAAGACATCTTTCGGATGCAAATGCTTTGTACAGTCTCCCTTCGCGAAAATGCCTACGATTGTCTTGTTCTTGATTCTTGCCGCATCCATTTCCCCAGCTATCAAACGAAGCAGACGAAAATTTATTTTGCACACGGTTGACCTTCTCCAGGTGGCGTTCGCATCATTCGTTCGCTCTTGGTTAAAGTGTTTATTTAATTTAGTGTTTAAATTTTCTGTTGCAACAACACACTCTTCGTACGCCTACTTCTCCGAAACCGGAAAACTTCCATCTGGGACTTCTAACTGGCACAGTTCGAACTCGAACTGATGCACTGAACTGAATCAATTATTCCTTGGACTTAAAGGCCGCAACGCGTAGCAGGGAGGGGAGGAAGACGGGGTGGGGGAGTCTCATTGTTAAATAATTATAGTAGAGTAATATCACAACGATGTACAAGCCAAAACGCAACACACAAACACACATAGATACTTAAAGTCTAATTGGCGTAGCGTAAAATTGTACGATATTTACAACGAGCGTTCGTTCCGTTCAAGCGGTTCGGATCGTCCTCGCCCTACCATCCTCGCCATCCCTAGCGTATCCCTAGCGCTCTGTCTCTGTCACGAAACACTGTCACTGATTCTAATCTGTAGCTTCAAAAGCTTCCAGCACGGGTGGAGGGGTGGTGGTGTGTGAGAAATCATTAAGGCAACGATGAGACACGGTCGTCGTACGGACCGTTTTGCCGTTCGTAGGAGGACGGATATGAAACAGCCGACAGAAATGCACAAAATCAAAACAGGAATGCGCCGACGAAATCAAAGTCTTTAGGGCCAGTTAGTTGCACGCGGGTGGCGCCGGAACGGACACATACAGGGATGGGATGAGGGGCGATGTGGACGTAGGTTTCGCTAGAGCACGCCGGATGGTGAGGGAGTGGTGGGGTGTTGAGGGAGGGAGGAGGGGTGTCAGAAGGGAGCTCGCTTAACAGATTTAGACATATATTTCGTCGACGTACTTAATGTTGGTGTACTCGCGGCCCACTTGCAGACTCTGCTGTTCGGCCTGTTTCCGCTGCAGCAGCGTCTGGATGTAGTGCTGGACGGCGAAGTAGACGAACTTGTACTGCGCTTCCGTTTGCACCATGCCCGAACGTTGCGAGCGCACCATCTGGATCGTCCGCTGGATGTCGATTTCGCATTCATGCCCTAAAAGAGTTCGCACGGTAAGTGGTGTTCGCCTTTTTTTTTGCCAGCATATCGCTTACGGTTGATTGTTCACACATTACCTTGGCGCAAAATTTGATCCAAAATCATATCGATCACGATAAACGTCCCGGTGCGTCCGATACCGGCGGAACAGTGCACGCAAATTGGGCCCTGGCGGGAAACGGAGGGAGAGGGTGAGAGTGAAAGAGAAAGTGGTAAGTTTTCATGCAGAAAAAATCGTTCACAGAAACGGACACAAAACAGGAAAAATATACAACTGCATAGTTTTAGAGTTTCTTTTCTTCGCCCGAGCTATAAGAGCAATGTTCAAA
Organism: Anopheles punctulatus; assembly: GCA_000956255.1. Taxonomy (NCBI): domain Eukaryota; kingdom Metazoa; phylum Arthropoda; class Insecta; order Diptera; family Culicidae; genus Anopheles; species Anopheles punctulatus. Next base: position 7,027 of record JXXA01002202.1, on the reverse strand, counting down.
GAATGCGAGATAGAAAAGCGATCATTTGGAAATGTTACTTTCCTTTGTACAATACATTGTTAGAAAACTGCCCTCATTGGGAAGAAAAGTAGAACGATCTCAAAATTATACAGCTTGCTATTAGTGGTTACTCCAGCATCGGGCCGGCGGCACTTACGGGCATAACTCCCTCCAGCTGCAGCTGCGCCTGGCGCGTGTTAACGTCCTGCAGGAAGTTGAGCACGCAGCCCGGATCGCCCGGTACGCCGTGGTCCGGCCACACCTGGAAGTGGTACTGGTAGATTTTGCGATCCTCCTGCCCGCGCCAGGACAGCAGAAACTCGCGCAGCGTGTAGTCGGCCGTGCTCGTCTCGCTCAGGCAGCGGACCCGGGCGTGGCCCCACTCCTTGCACTGCTGCGGATCGGGCCAGTACTTCTCGCACTTCTTCTTGCCCCGCTCCATCTCTTTGGTTGTCATGACGATGACGCGCGTGTTCTCCTGCCAGATCATGTTCCAGAAGTCCTGTATCGTGTTCGTGAGGCACCCTTGCGTCGCGATGTACGTCTTGAACAGGTCCTTCTCGTCCCGCTTGTGCGGGGACAACGACTGCTGCTGCTGCTGCTGCAACTGCATCCGGGAGGTGATCGATTCGTTGCGTTTGTGTTTCAACTAAGCCGGAAAAAGAGATATAAGCTTATTAATGCGCCCTTTGCTCACAAGAAGTCAGCTCCTTCTTTTCGCTCATCATTACCTCACTGCTTGCTTTCAGCGAGCACTGGGAGCAGGGTTTGCTTAGCAACTGGCAGCTGGAACAGCCCTTCGTCGGCTGCACGCCACTGTAGCCCGGCGTGATGCAGCTACCGTTCGTGCCGTTGTTGTTGATGGTGGCCGCCCCCCCCCGCCGCAGGGCTGCCGTTGTTGAGCGAACCGCTGCCCGACTGGGCCAGGTTCTCGGACGATGAGCTCATGTCGTTCTGCTCCGCCTCCGTCGGTTGCCGAATGTAGTTGGCATTGATGTAGTCCGCACCCGGCACCGAACTGTCCACGTCTTTCAGCTTCACGCGCGTATGGTCAACTGTGTTGCGTGCGAACGTAAACAAGGGAAAGGGATAAATAATCGCACCGAACTTAAGCTCTTTAAGCTTCCTCCCACACAAGACACAAACCCTGCACAACAAGAGAGCCCTGCACAAAGGATGAATCGTGCGAGGCAGCCGGAATGCCAACCCATCGTTAATCGACCGGCGGGGACAGCCGCCGGAAACTGTCAGCATTGCTGGACGCGCGGCACGACGACGGTGCCGGCTAAAGAAACAGGTTTTTCGCCAAGGTGCCTCATTTGTTAATCATCGGCCCGGTCGTCGTTCGTCTTGCGAGAGTCGAACGGCGCCTTCCTTCCTCAGCTGGGAAGGCTTGGAAAGAATTTACATTCCACGATTTGTTTTATTATTTACTATATTAAGCATGACATTCGACACTTTAGCATCGAGTGACCGATTGAAGCAGGAAAAGCGATACAAACATAAAAAAGAACATCATCGTAGCATCAGCGATCAGCGAGCGTGATCATCATCGTCGCATGACCTTGTGCACTGAATATCCGCGTAGTGTGGCGGCACCGCAAACCGCGGTGTGAATGAACGACGCTCCGTTGGGGCGGCTGCTGTCTCTACCGGGTCGGTCGTACGCGGCACACGCGCGCCCACCTCAACCCAATGTTGTTCCACGACTGTTTTCGCTTGCAACGAACTTATCTTCAAATCAATTCGTGTGCGGTTGTGTGCGGGATTTTTTGTTTGTTCGCTGCGCTAAGATCACATTCGGATAATGTTGTAAACGATGCGTTGCAGCGCGTTAACATGTGCCCCTTTTGTGCCACTTTGTGAAGCGACTGCACAATTTGCATTCGTGTCCATTATCGTCCGGCCGAGGCGAAGCATATCTACACGTTCTTTTGCAATTCCTGCACCTATTGTTAAGCGGCTGAGATGATGATGATGATGATGACGGTTGATTGGCAATCTAATTATCTCGCATCTGACGAGTTTGGAAGCAGTTGGTTTGCCCGTGAACCGATATGCCCACACCGTTGACCGACATTTACGTAATGCTGGCTCTCTTTCATTCGCTTGTCAGCCCTTCCCCCACCGGCCACCGTCAGTTCCACCAAACGGTTGGGAGCAGCTGACAAATCGTCCACTTTTCCGGCATCTCTCCACGTGCTCGGGTGCATCGCTCGGTGGGCTCGCCAAGGAGAGGGAAGGGGTTCGCGTGAAGGCACGCCACGACCTTGACCATTCCCCCGGTGTGACCTTCCGTTGGGGGGGCAAAAGGCGTGTACCGCCGGCTTCAGCACGCGACACAATCGATCGGCGCTGATTCTCTTGGCGTGTGAAAAATGAGAAACCGACGAAATCGTCGCATTTTCTTTTGCCAAAAAAAAAACCACTTTCCATCCGCGGTATTGATTTGAGCTTCATCACGTGTTGGATGCGAGCCATATCAGCACCTTTTTTCTCTCCTTCTGCTGCTCATTTTACCTAAAAATAATCCGAGAGAAGAAAAGTCCTTCCTGGTTCACAGCGAGGCCATTATGTTGCATTTCGTGGAGTTTATTCACACGATCTCCTACACTTCCCTGCTTGGGGTTGTGTAGGCAAAAAAAAAAAATAGAACTGCATCTCGTCTAGTTCCGTCGGGTTGCTTTTAACCCACGGCGATCATTAGTATTCGCACGAGGCGATTGGAATTGAATTATTGGCATTTTATCGGCGGTGTGTATGTAAATAACAGAATGCCGTGCGATCGACAGCTCGCCTCACCAAAACTCTTCGCCCCAACCAACCACCAACTGGTTGTGCAGCTTTTCTAGCGGCAACAGCAGCAACAACAGCACCAGCACCAGCCGTTGTTGACTTTTAAAAAGATGCTTTTTTTTGTTGCCAAAGCCATCCCCACAGGTCTCTAAACGCGCACTACAACCACCGTCACGTTCGCGTATCATTCTGCGGAGGTTGCTCTCTGCGTGGGTCCCATATTGCGAGCGTGTTTACCAACCCGCATCTAGAATGAAGCAGATCGCACTGGGCACAGTAAAAAAAATGAAGAGAGAAAAAACTTGTTTGACTTTAATTACAGCTCTACTACTCGAGAAAAGACGCAACAACCGACTGGCCCGCCAATCGATGCGGACTACTTGCCGGATGTTGCTGATGATCTTAGCATGCACGAGTGATCGAATAATCCTTTTCGGGTGTCGCAGTTTAGGATGAGCTCGACCTTGAAAACGCATTTTCAACCCCTATTCCAGCTGTTCCCGGTGGCATCACAAAAACCAATCTGGCGTGCATTTGTATACTTACATGGTAAAATGTTCTTATATCTATTCTTCGCCCGGTTCTCGTTCCGCTGGCCTTCGCGGCGCGAAAACGTGTACCGGCATTCCTGCTGCTGCAGAGATTCAAACTCCTCCCAGAAGCCGCCCTTGCCGTACGATTGGCCACCGTTTTCGCGCTGCAGCTGCTCGACCCGATCGTTGATGCCGGCCGCCGTGATGCGGGTCGCGTTGAACGGTTGCCGCAGGTGGACGACCGTACCGCACGTTTCCACCATCGGGTTGCGCTTGTAGTGCTCGATCAGATCGCACAGCGTCGCAAACTTTTGTCCACCACCGACGTCGTACATTTTTTCCTGCCCGCGAGAGAGAGAGAGAGGGAGAGGGAGAGAAAAGAGCGTTAGATAAATTATTCATTAATGACCAGCGAAGTGGCGAAAGTGTCGTCAACGGAAATTGCAACCAGACCCAAGGAATGAATCAACGTCTGTGGGAGAAGCAGCTCCTTTTCCTACGTCAAACTCCAGGCTAATGTGTTGTTACGGAGCGGAACCACGCGAAGGCAATGGTCCCGGTCTCCGTAGCCATTTCCCAACGCTCAGGATCGGGGCGGTTCAAAATATCCAAAGCTCAGGGCTGGTATTTTAATCTAACTGGCACTCCGGGCCTGTTTGTTTTCTTTATACGCTGGTTTCGGCACAACGATCACTGGCTTATACGACTTACAACTGAATCGATGCAAACTGAACTCGAACTGTCGATGCAAACTCTGCTGTGCAACTCGCGCTTGTGTGACTCTTTGCAACTGTCTTTCTGCGACTGTGTCTGGGCAACGCTTTGCGACAACTCAATCTTCCAACCGTCGCCAGGGGCAACTAAGTGCCACTGAATTTTGCGACTGTTTTGGGCAACTGGTAACCATGACAACTGTCTGTGGAACTTAAATATCAAATTGACGTCCGAAAAGCCAGATTTTGTAGGTGCCGACAGCAGAATGGAAAGAAGAATTGAGGGACATAATTTACTATTCTTTTCTGGGTTGGGAAAAAATACGAAGGAAAAGGATGTGATAGGACAGGACAGCGTCCAGTATATGGACGCGACACCTGTCTTCCTACCTACGCTTATTCTAAGTCGTATGCACATCATGCCACCACTCGCCATAGAATGGCGCCAGTTGCTCAGGTCCACTGAGTAAAATGTGTCGTTCTTCTCGTCCCATGACTGACGTCATGTCCCTCGCCCGTAGGAAACCGTAAACTTAACGAACCTACCATAAGCGGAAGAGTTGCAGTCCGTGAAACACCATGCAACTTGTCATCGGTACGGTTCCGGTCAACTGGGAAAGTACGCGACGGTGCTCCCCCTCCCCTCCCCCCCATCTCCCCTCGTTCCCTCCCACACGTGTGCAAGTACGCGTCGTCAGCCATTTGTCTTCTACTAACAAGCAGAGTCAAACGGTCGTCAAAGTCGCCAATAAACGGTTTAATTATGACTAATTTGAAGGTTGTCGCCAACGACGTTCGATTTTCTTTCCCGTTTCAACGTTTCACACCGCCGCAGCCTGTCGGAAGGGTTTACTTCACCTTGCGCAACTTATTATAGCACACACTGCTTCTGGATGCATGTTGCGCAGTTCTTCCCATCGATCCCATCTTCGTCTTCAACAAACGGTTTTGGTTGCTTCGGAAAAGTTATTCGGAATATTATTTTCATTTCTTTTTTGAAATAAGGTGATGACGAACTCGGCGAGAGTGATTCATGAATAAATATTAAATAATCACACGATTTTTCTCGAGAATCTACTAACAAATGTTTCAACAGGGAACCTTCAAGAGCGTCATCGTCAGAAAAGAAAGACGAATCATGAAAACCAACACAGTGGTGAAAGACTCGAGAAAAGAGTCATCTCACAAAAGGAGTCGTGACACAATCGGCTCAAAAACGAGCGGAGAAAATAATCAACTCTAAAAAAAAATTAAATTTAAATGTTCAAAAAGAGTCGTCCAGAGGATTTTTACAATTTTGAGAAACAATTAAAAATTATTTACCAAATCCATCCGACTCTTTTGGCACGTTAATCAAAACATTAAGTTTGCAAACCACTTTGTTAAGGGTTTTAGTGCTGCTAATGCTCCAAGATTTGTACAATGCAAGAGAATCCCTACGACCGAACAAACTAAATCCGATTAGTTACCCCAAACCAACCTAGCCTGAGTGTCTCGTTTGGGGCTCTTTAGTGATCATGTGCCGAAAACAAACAAACCAAAAAAAGCCTCCTAATGCCTGACACGCAGTATGAAAAGAACGAATGCTGAAGCCCTATACCGTTTGCGACACCACAACCGCACCGAACGTCTGTGTTTGAATGGACTTTCGGCATTAGTTATTCGACGAGCTAATTGTTCTCCCATCGACCGCGTCTCTGTCACCTTGCTCCAGTTTTCGGCAAGGTTGCCGCCACCCGCGGTCGAGCGTCTGGAATAATTTTCCCTTTTCTCCATTTAGAACACTATGCCCAAGCGCGTGTTTCAAGCGCAATGCATTAGGAAAAGGCATAAATCTGGTAGAGACAAAAAAAAACAGCCACACGACACGACACGCTCCAGTTAGCGTGGGATGCAATAAAGCGTACGGTGGTCCGTTTTGAGCACAATTTTTATATAACATCCATGCGGGGGAATCGATTTTCTTCAATCGTAGGGCCCCGCGTACGCAGCAACCGACCAGATCGATCCTGATTGCGAATGGCGCAGTTATCACGCCATGTGGTGCACTAAGCCCTAATAATTGTCAGCTCGTCGCACCATATACGACTTTATTGAGAAAGAAAAAAAACTGCTGCTTCACCGCGGGCATTATTGTTGTCGATCGAGGCGCGAGGTACCACACTTAAACGGGCAACCGAGTCGCGCGTTCTGTTGCCGGTTTCGATCGCTACAAACACGGCGCGAAGGACCTTCGGCGGGGTGTTCGTCGTGAAACCATGTTCGGCAGCTGCGAAGAAGGGCTGCGGTGTGCTGTTGCGGTACTTATCCGCCGCCGTAACAACTTCGTCGCGGGTCGAGCTTGTCGACGAAGCGGGGCCGTGCCAGTGCCAAGGTCATCGGACCGTCTGGCGACACTCGTTCGGGGATGGAAGTGAGCATTAACATAACCGAACCCCGACGACGACGATGTGGCCGACGATGTGTGTTTGTTCCTTTCAGGTGTCGCGTGCGTTCCCGTGCGGGACTCCCGTGTTCGGGGGGGGGAAGTATTGCAATTTTGTGTTTTTTTTTCTCGTACAGATAACATTCCACGCCGCTACTTACATGCCATCGGATCATGACGTGCGTCACCTTGTCGTCCGCGCGGACAGAAAGCACAAAATCACTGAGCTTGCTCTGAGATTCACGCACTAGAAACGAACCATTCTTGCCCCGTTCCAGGATAAGCTTTTCCGCCTCCTTAGCGGACAGATTGCCGTGGAACCATCTGAAACGGGAGGGTGGAAGAAAAAAAAAACGTATGCATTTTATTAGAGCGATAAAAGCAACATCGGGAATGATAAATCGAATGCTAACCAAATTCCAACCACAGCAAATCGTTCGACAAACGCCCCGGTGGCGGGTGGATTGTTTTACCACCGAGCAAAATTCACACTCCCCTCACCACCCTCCCTATACACACACACACACACACACACACACACACACACACACACACACACA
>JXXA01002194.1:0-11062 GCA_000956255.1 Anopheles punctulatus | reverse complement strand
ATAACGCACAACCACCAACGCCAGAGTGTGCAATCACCTACTCCAGCTGTCGTGCAAATTGCATAGTTTCAGGCTAATAGAACATTGTTTCGAAAAAATTTATGGAATGGGCTTTACTTAAACTTTACTTTCATTTTTTTATTCACACTTTATTCGTCATTGTAACTTAAGCGAATGTGTGAGCTAGAGTACAAATTCTATTTTTTGGTTCCAGGTTAACAGCTTACAGTTGTTGGATGTGACGTTGTTGATGTTATAGAGCTGCCTACAAAAGAATTGACTACTTGTATGCTAAAACGAGTTTTTCGTTGTTTTTCAATGTGTTTTAAGATTCTATACATGAAGAACTTAAAAAATGACACGTAATTGAACTACCATCTCAACTCCTCTTCCGATGGCTCGTCGATGTTGCTGCACCGATCGCTGCCCTGTGCTTGTCAAAGAAGAGTGTGATAGACATCCATCCACATGCGAGTACCGAACACGACGAGTCATGAACCAGTGACACCACCTCAATGCTTACCCTGCAGCACTTGTACTTACATGATAAGGCTGTTGGAGTGTTTGCCTATTTACCTAGCCGCAACTGTCACCCACGCTAGACTCGTTGGTTGTTGTTAGAATTTGCCCGCTTGTGTTCGTTATCACGTCGTCCATTGTCGTGTGCGTGGCTATGCTGTTCTTAACAGATACAGCTTCGATCTGTTTTCAGTGCAACCTGTACCACCACTAGAACACATCGGGGACCCGAGAGCTTATCTTATCACAACAGGTACAGCGCCACAACACCAGCAACCATACACAACACGATAACCGCAACTGCAATGGGGACAAAAATTCGATCTACGACATCAGTGGTAGTAGCAACAGAAGAAACAGTACGTTTCGTCGTCTTGCACCAGCAGAAAAGCTGTGGGACTTCTCAAAGGAGAAGTTTTGCCGAAATATCAGTGGATGTTGTGGAGGACAATAAAAATGTGAAAAGTGTTCAAAGAAATCAGTACAGTGACACGTTGTAACGCCTGAGATCCTTATTATAGTGTTTCAAGCTGAAGGTCGTAAGAAGTTAAGCAAATTTTGCAGTTCTCTCTGTATTTCTCAACCGCTCTCTGCACACCCGTTCAGGTCGCGTGACTTCCTGAAGTGCAATAAAAAAAAACAATGTATTACACATCGAATAGCTTCTGCAGGGGAGCTTTTCTGCGACTGCTTGCTTTCGGCATATCGATTGCCATAGTATTTGCCGATAGCATTGACCTCACCCCAGGGACTGTGTTCTGTCCCAAAATATGCACCTGTGATGTGATCAAAGGTTTAAAACGTGCTGATTGCAGGTACCTTTCATCCTCCGCATGCAGTGAATTCTCTGAAATCAATGCATTAGTCAGCGTCGTGCTATCTTCTGTATCACGGGGAAATGTATCACGCGTACTCACACAAACACCTTGTATCTATCGTTCTCGGTACGGTGCCGGATAGCAATGAACATCTTATCAACACGTACACTGACGTACCGTTCGGTGTGGAAATTCTCGACCTCAGCATCAACATTATATCGTCGATTGAAGATGACAGCTTTGGGGTAAGAACATTGCACACTATGCTGTAATGGTAATTTAACCTTGATCGATACCGTTTTTATTCTCATTTTTAATACCCAAAGCACTACGATAACCTGGTGAAGCTGTTTTTGTCGGAAAATTCCATACAAACGATTTCCCTCGATGCGTTCACCAACCAGCAACGACTGACGACACTCGATCTGTCGCACAACCGGTTGGAGCACCTGCACGAGCAGCTGTTCGAGCGCAACCTGCAGTTGGTGGAGCTAAACCTTTCCGGCAATAACTTCATGATGCTATCGGATAAACCGTTCCTAAAGAGTTACTCCATTGAGGTGCGTTGATTTGATAGTTGTGTTCCCTCATGGTAATAATTTTTTCACCGATTTACAAACCTCCCGTTTGATCGCTATTTTCAGTATCTGCATCTCGCAAACTGTCGCATACCGCACGTGTTCAATACACTTTTCATCGATTTGCCAAACCTGAAAACGTTAGATCTTTCGATGAACTTAATGAACGGTTTGACCACCGTGCCTTTTGCACACCTGCGTAAACTGAACTCGATCAATCTGTTTGCAAATCGGTGGAATTGTAACACTGAAGAAGTGCGCAACACGATCCGGTGGATGAAGATACGAGTGCCAGATATTACTGTGGAGAGTTGTTGTAAGTAAAACTTTCTAAGTCTAACGTAACAAGTAACGTGAAACATTTTCCGTCGTCTCATTATCCTGTTCAGTGAAATCAGATCTTACATACCTGGGCAATAAGTTTGATCGGATATTGGTCGATCCCACGCTAGAGAAACGCAATCGTCACGATGTCGCGATCGAAGAGGTTTGGGGCAACGACGAATCGCAATCACCCAAGGCGATCGTAACGATCGTATGGCCGGCTTTTATGAATCACACCTGTTCGTACAGTGACCACGGTGATGATCCTTCCAAAGAAGCCTGCGAGCAGTTTGTCGAATGTCAGCAAAAGTACGGCGAACTTTACCACACGCACAACCATCTACTGGCTCGGAAAGGCACCAAATGTAGCAGCTACTTTCGCACGGGTGTGTTTATCGGCGGCATACTAATCGGGACTCTTTTTGGTTCCTTTACGACCTACACCATCTGCTGGGCGGTTCGGAGCTGCCGTAACAGATCACCACCGACACGAGCCAGCCGTTCTCCTGACCAAAAGCGACTGCAACGCGAACTGAGGAGAGAAATTCGCGGACGTAGTCAGTTCGAACGTACTGTCTGAGGACAATTGATACCCTTCAGAGAGTGGTTTATAATTGAAGATAATTTTTCATTTTAGACCAACGCTTGAATGAATCGCCAATTCCAATGCGAAGTGACCGATTTCCGGATACGCTTCGAAACAGTTCAACACGGCAGGACGAGATCTACCGCAACCACGAGCACACGAGACAATTTCTGGTGAATTTATTCTCCAAACGACAGCCGCGATACGTACGCAGTAATTCGCAGCTGGCCAATCTCAACAATCGATACATTCCACCGACCCAGATACGAGGCGAACCGGAAGCAGAAAATCAGCCCGTGAGTCCACGTGCTGTTTCCTACCCCGTTGGAAATTTATGGGAGCAACCGTTTAATAACGACCCCGGCGTACAGGATCAAATGCTTGCAATGACTCACGAGACCACCTTTAGACACAGTGCCGAACAGCAGCCAACGTGGATCAGCATTCGACCGAATAGACAGGGAACACTTACGCGTACGTCGCAAGCGCGCCAGAATTCATCCACGTCGGGTGAAAGTCCACCGCCACCGTACGTGGAGTGTAGTTTAGACACGCAACCAAAGGAACAGAAAATTAGTATATACTAGATTTGGAACAATATATTAGCGTTTGTAAGATCCCAAACTAACCAAAGTCCGATATGCAACCGCTATGCGTAGCCATAGGAGATTACGCATTAGATGGCAAATTGCAATAATTATGCGTCGAGTTACGTGAAAATAGAACATGTTACAGCTGAAATGATTCCGTAGCTTTTATTATGCTATTATGCTGAAATATTTCTGTGATGGTTTTGAACTGATACCGAGTAAAAGATAGGGTTAAAGACCGATGTTACGGAGCGGAACTACGTGAAGGAAATGGTCCAGTCTCAGTAGCAATTTCGCAACGCTCAGGGTCGGGGCAGTTCAAAATATACAACGCTCAGGACTGGTATTTTAACCTAACTGACACTCCGGGCCTGTATGTTTTTAGTACTCTAGACTGTTTAAACTTTGCAGTTCACACGTTATTGAAACGTATGTTTTGGCACAACGATCACTGGCTTATGCGACTGGTTTATGCGACTGCTTATTTGCGACTGTCTGATGCGACTGTTTGTTTGCGATTGCGTATTTTCAACCGTATGCGATTGCGTATTTTAGCCGCCGGTCCGGTGCAACTGTTTCCAGATTGTTGAACATCTGTTCTTTTATACGCTTTCAAAATATATCATAAAAATCCGGAATCCGAATGTGGAAGCGGTCCGCTTGATGGTGATACGACGTTTCTACCTCCTCATGGAGCAACGGATGATGTAGCTTCCTGCAGTGTCACACACTTGCGATAAAATACAGTCCTGCAAAATGTGATGGCTGGAAAGACGAGAAAGGCAAATCCGGGTTGGTCAGCGCGTAATAGTCGCTGAGGCCGTTCCAGTCGCTGCGGCCTATGTGTCCTATACTGCTTTCTTTCCGGTCGCTGTTTTCTGTCTTAACAATTGTCTGACTATCGGGCTCATGCAGTTTGTGAAATGCTCCAAGGTCACGATTTTTGAACCAGCTTCCAACTCCGTCTTCCAACTGGATCCAATTAATCTGCCGATCCGTCGGCATTTTAAGACCAGGTCGTTCAGGTACGCGTGTTTCTAGATGCCTTTCAGGTTGATCACTAGATTTTCAACACTGTCAGCCAGTTCCTAAAATTAGAATAGCCCGTCGAGCTGCACACGTAGAACCTCGTCTATCACGCTGTGATACATTTGGTCTTGCCAACCGAACTGTTCTTCCAGCCGTCGTAGAATCGCTGGAACGTTCTAAGGCTCCAGGAACAGTGCTTGCACGGCTCGCTCTGCTTCTTCTATGAGGTATCTCTGGAGCCTAGTGAGATTTTCCAGGCCACTAAAGCCTGCTTCCTTTGACGAGTCCTCAAACGCCTTTTTGCATTTTGGCCATTCATCTGGCTTCCCGTCGAAATACGGCAGGGCTACTAAAGTCGTCTTTTTCAGTTGTCGACTGCTCTCGAAGCAGTTGTGCTGCTACGCCGATGTTTCCAGTGCAACTCTGGTTGCTATAAGGATCCAGTTTGTCACTCTTGCTTCGTACACAAACTGGTTGAGAGACGCTAAATTCACGAAACGATGAATCCTATTTATTTTTCTGTTGTTGGCTGATTCATGTAGTTACTTAGATTCATGTAGTTACTGTTGGAAGCAGTAGATCCATACGTGATCGGATATTTCTACCGAGAAACAATTAACACCGTGCTTGCCACTTAGTAGAATGAGGCGCTCTTCTATACTGACGTTACTTCTCGTTATACCCATTGCTTTCAGGGCATTCTTCCCCGTTTGGACACTCCGCTCGGCCTGTCCATTGTTTGATGGTTGGTACGGAGCAGTAACTTATGTAAGTCGATGTAATGTTAGTTCCTTTATCCGAAACAACAGTTGAGGGTACCCCGTATGCTGCAAAGTTCATCCAGGAGAGCAATTGTAGCGCTGTCCGTCATGTTGACGGTAACATAGCAAAATCTATATGAATATGCTCCCACATAGGGTACTCCCACACATGATTGCGAAACATTGGAGGATTGTTGGAATATTTGGCACATTCATGACACATGTTCGCAGCACGTTTGATTTCCGCATCGATTCCAAACCAATAAATAAACGATTGGGCTAGCCTCTTCAGTTTCACTATTTATAAATACCCCACATGTAGATTTTTCAGAAAAGCTTCTTGCAAAGAACGTGGTACGTGAACACCCTGTGTTCATATGCTAGGCATCCAGGTGCGGTTTTGTAATGCATTTCGAGGCACTTGAAACCCACACGTTCCAATGATAGACCCTCCTCGGGAGCACGTATAATTTTACACAATCCATCGTCTTTCCTTGTTTCCTGGGAAACATTCGTTGTGCACGAATTGGAAGCTGTTGGATGTGATGAAGCATAAAACAATCGTATACATCTAACTGGTCATTTTGCCTGATATTCAAGTCTTGTCTCAACAGGTTTACCTCACATCCTGGAATAACATAGGAACAGTAGCCTGCATTGACATTTTCCGTCGTTCGTTTGAATACCACGTCGAAATTTAAATTACGAAGTAAATCCGCGTAATTGGTCGTACAACTGATGCATAATGCATAGTCAGAAGCGATTTTTCTGGATGGAATATCTGTAATAACGGCTTGTGGTCAGTTATCAACGCCCAATTATAAGCATACAGGTACATGAAAAAATGCTGTACAGCCCTATTGCAAGGGCCTCCTTATCCATTGTGGTTAGAGCTGCTCCGTCGTGCTTAACGTTCGAATCGCATAAGCTATCGGTTTTTGCGCTTCGTCACTCAAACGATGCGATCAAATTACACCCAGCCCAGTACTGCTGGCGTCCGTTGCTAACAGTAATGGCAGTTTCGGATCGTACTGCATTAGCACCTGTGGCGAAATTAACGCTCTTTTGATTTCTGCATACGTCTTCTCGATGCTGGGTGTCCACTTGAAACTGTCCTGAAGTAACATATCACGGAGAGGCCTGTCCCGTGAGGAAAGGTTTGGAATAAATGCGCTGTAACAAGTTGCCTATCCCAGAAAAAGCTGCAATTTTTTGGCGGTTGATGGCTTCTTCGCCTCACGTATTGCTTCAATATTTCGGTCCGGCTTGTGTACACCTGCAATGTCGAGTGTATGTCCCAGGAATTCCACAGCATGAGCCCCAAACACGCACTTTGAGCGATTTAGCCGGATCCCTTTCTCAGCCTGTCTAACGTTTTCTCCAGCACATCCAAAATCTCCTCGAAATTTGCCGAATCTATCAGAATATCGTAGTAGAAGTTCACAACATTCGGAAATCCTTGTAGAACTGTTTTCATTCATCGTTGCCAAGTTGCAGGAATATTAGCGGCGCCATAAACCGCTCGTGTGGGTCGTATCAATCTGATGATAGCACACGGCCTCCATCTTTAAAGTTTTTTCGTCAATCTGGGATTCCCGCGTCTTCCTGTCTAGCGGTTCGAGCCTAGAGATGATATAAAGTTTCTACAAAGCTTCCGTGTGATCGGTGTAATCGGTCCTCTCATCGAACAGTGGGAACAGCTCTTCCTTGACTTGTGCTGTTTTACATCGGCAAATCTTTAACAAAAGTCCTTCTCTGTATTCTTTATTTGATAAATAACAATTTTAACATAAGTTTACCGCATTTGCCTAATTTGAAATGTACTACATTACAAGATTACTCCACCGGGATAGACAAATGCACTAGCGCTGACAACCGACGAAATTGCTTTATCGGCTTCTATTCTCCTATAATACTCTCCTATCGTGGGAAGTAATCATTATAAAGTGAATAATCGGAAAGCACATATTATTAAATAGCACAAAAATATGTATCGTTCAATAAACACTTACCTGATAAAATAAATGTGTTTTAAACATTATGCAGCACAACCAAAACAAACCGATAGATATGTAAACAAACAATTTTCATCGTGACGTTTGAAAAAGTCATCGCAGAAAACATCGATCTGCGAAAATGACGTCTAGCGACACTAGCGCCAGATGTGGCAGGTTTCTGAACTAATGACCACCTCGACTTAATCTGGACCCTAGACCTTTTTGATATCCCTTGCACCAATTGTGCTATTTTTCAACTCGACAAATAGTTATTCATAGTCATTAAATTAGTAAAAACTGTGTGTTTTTACTTAAAAGGCTTAAAATACTTGCAAAAAGTCTTGCAAAATAGATAAATAGAATAAACTATTTGACAAAACTGATTTTAGAATACAAACCAGTATGGTCTGCTCATATTTTCCATTTTCCCGCCGATAGCACAACAATTGGTGCAATTATCCTAAATAAATTTCGATGAATTTTATGCTGTCAAATTGTCAGTTGGGGGGCAATGCCAAAGTGCGACTTTTGTAGTATGGTGTGGTTAGAAATTCGTAGGATTATCGACTTTGTTCTGATTGTGAATCAGGAGCTATGTTAGGTAAGTGTCACTCAACAGGAACCTGTTCGACCCACGGCAGATGTTCCTAGCGCCAATGAATGCAATTTTCCCCTATAAATTGCGTGAATTCAACTCAAATTGTGATACTGTCTCGCATCTCGGATGCAGTCTTACGTCATTGCAAACAAAGTGTGATGGTAGTTGTGAATCTCTAGACGTTTCAATATGAAGAATCCCCCATGTGGCAAAATCGCTCACGAATCCATCGTTGCACATTTTGACGAAAAGTTGCATACAAATCTCATACAAATGTTTTTTTTTCTTTCGCTTTCGCTGTCAAACTAAAAATGCACACTAAAAGTGACGTTAATGCACGTTAAAATGTTACCGGGGGGGGTCCTATGAGATTTGCATGCAATTTTTCATCATAATATTCTACGGGGTGTTTTGTATGGGATTTGTTGCACATGTTTCCGCCTGGGTTTGAACCGACCGTTTTGGGGTTATTACACGAGAGAAATACCGTCAGATGGTTTTTGAAATTTTCTGTCAAATCGCCATTGACAGAAAATATCCAGACCGCAAATCAGAATTCGACATGCTCAATTCTGATTTCTTCAGACCGTTTATCTTCTATCAAAGTGGATAATTGTTTAAATTTCGGTTTGTTTTGATTTTCGAAGGTTTCGCGTTCACCTACAATTTTTGCCCGTACATTGTACAATCACATAATTTTTGCCTTCAAAAGCGTTATTAAAATGAATGACGATGACGATGTACTTATGTCTATGACAGAATTATTCGCGATTGTAATTAATGTAAGGCTGTTAAGTCCAAATACCTGCCTACCTGTACCGTCCGGACAGCACTCACATTCGCTGTCCTATGAAAACAACTTTTCTCTTCAAACCCTTTCTTCTGTGTGTACAATATTTTTCTTCAGCATATTTTCCTAAGTTTGTATTTTTTGTTCACACCGGAAACGGGATATAAATTATATCCCTCAATCCTTCTTTCCATTTCATTTCTTGTCCCTCTAGCTACCTCACTATTTCTCTAGCTACCTCTAGTCCCTCTAGCTACCTGCCCTATCGGTATATAAGTGGTAAACCCGGAAAGGGACAGTTCACTTAAGTGCCCAGCTGAAGCTTAACAATTTGTAAAGTCCATCAGAAAGCAATAGAATCCAATTTGCCAGAAATAAAGAACAAATAATTACACAACAAAAAACAAAGGCAAAGTACTATGTATATAGTTTGAACCTTGCAAAACCAAGCAGGAAAATGCTAGTTTTTATAAATAAATGTGGCTAATTCATGTTTGTTTGTTTTTTTGTTTTCTTTTGTTCAGGTGATAGAACATCGAAATGTTGAGATATGCTTCTAACAACCATCATAACACTGGCTTCCTTGTTCGACCTAGCGGCAACCACAATCATACAAAGGTGGCTTGGCACGTTAGAAAACTATGAATACGTCCCCAACGAATGGACCCAGTTTTATGTGTTTCGAAATGTTACCTGGCGGCAGGGTGCACCCTTACCAGATTTCACCATCCAGCCATCCCAAACCAACATAGCCGTGCTTGATTCGACGTTGTCCAGCCTACCGGATACTTTGTTTGAAAAACTTCCAAATCTCTCGTGGTTGGTGGTAAGGAATACCACACTAGTTGAACTTAAGATCAACACTAATATGGAACGTGTGTACGCGGAATGGAACCAAATCAAAACGGTTGATGTTACGGCCGGTGCAAAGTTAAAACAGCTGTACCTGCGCAACAATCCTATAAATGACCTTCGAAATATATCGGAACAGTTGACGGAGCTGAAGAAGTTGGATTTGAGTGTCACGGCTATTACCGAGAATGTCGATAATACTATAGATTTTCATTGGTTTGCTAAGATGCCAAACCTAACCGAGCTTCGTCTGGCAAACGTGGATGCATATTACATCGAGAATGAGGCCAACGTAATTCTTCCCAGTGTGAAGCTGCTCGACCTGTCCATGAATTTAGTAACGCCGAGCAACTTTCAGCTCGAAGTGTTCCGTGCACTTCCATCCCTGGAAGAGCTAGATCTACGCGATGCTATGATGGTTGACTTGTACGTACCCCGCGAAAATATTCGTATGAATTTTCCATCTTTGAAGCATATCTATCTCGATGGAAACGATTTCAAATGCGAGCTGATGGAACCGTTGCTGGCACACCTGAGGGCAAACGGGATTGAAACTCCGGGGAATTCAGAAAAGTGTAATATCGGGTATGATAAGTACGAAGGGTTGTGCTGTAAATCGTCATACAGCCCGCTCCTAATTTCGGAAATCAGAAATACCTCCGTGCGGACAATTCCTGAAATTAGAACCACTACCGTACGATCCATTCCGGAAATCAGTACCACCACCGTGTGGCTAACAAAGGAAACTACACCCATGCCGGATGCATCAGAAAAAAATAAACACCTTGTAACGAAAGTAAATTCGTATTTCATAATCATTGGAATAATCATTGCATTTGGTGCCGGCACGGCGATCGTTTTCATCATGAGACGTAGAAAGCAACGTCATCAGCCTGTGCCAATGGAAGACCAAGTTCACGACCTGTAACGAACGTGCAATCTGGCGAACACGACATCAGATATAAACTAACCTAAACAATCGTACATAGGTACTCGGCCGACAATTGACAGCTAGTTTGTCGGCGAGAGGGATATGTTGCGGTATGGGATTTTGACAGTCCTAAAATCAGTCCTAGGAAAGTCATTTAGGACTACACAACATGTGCGCATCGTATATGTATACGGTTCGTGCATGTGTGTGCACGTGGTATTTTTACGCTTGTTTCTTCTTCTTTCTTTTGTTAAAAATGGAGGCTAGTCAATCAGCTTATTTTCGAAAGTAATTTATTTGGATTTTTCCAAACGGACAAAAAACACTTTTTTTCGTCGAGCAGATTCTTCATAGCAGCGCTGTCGTCTGATACCTTTGTGAATGCACATTATTGGGCTTTCGTTGAAATTTTTCTGTAAAAATATAACACAAGGTAAATAAATGTATGAAAGACTTCATCGAGTACCGGTGGTACGAGTGATAAAAAATCATTACCTTTTACGCCTTAAGTTTTAGAGAAAATACCTGGATCGAGCTCTATACCGTTACGCATATAATTACAAATGACATTCACATACGATGGATTGTGTGATAACTATACCTCACATGTTACAAGTGAGATAATTCCTGATAAGCGCCAAGAAACACGAAAAAAAAATGGCGAGAGTGTCCTCTGTATTTTTGCTTTT
>JXXA01002193.1:0-43733 GCA_000956255.1 Anopheles punctulatus | reverse complement strand
TTTTAATGCTTTTGCCAGCACCATTTTAATTGCCCACACGACCGGTGGTGTCTGTAACGAAAGCACACCGATGCCATGCAGGACGGCACAGGAATTCATACGTGGCACAGGGACGTGTGAAGGTCAAACAAAGGACTCAAACGGCGAAATCGAAGGACACCTCCCGTGGCATCGTAATCATTCGAGACGAAATCGGTCGCTGCGTGCAGTAGTGTTGCGAATTATGATTTGAAAAATTTCTGTACCCTGTTGTCCCTCCTCACCCGCCCTCTCCCCCTCTCCATCTTCCCTTTCCCGACACACTTTCAATCAAAACGGCGACGGAGAAGGCTCACCGGAAGATAGGAGCACGGATACAATGTAATAATCTTTCCACCAGATAGGTTCCACCACGTGTGAGGTGCTGCAGAACCTGCCAGCCTAACTTCTGACGCGGCTGGAAGTTGATTGAAAAGGTAACACGGTGCTTCCGCACGCGGGAGCGTGTAATGGAAAATGGTAATAACTTTGCCGTACTAAGCGATTCGTGTTCGCAACTGGAAAAATGGTTACGCGCATTAACGTTTGATTTATATCTATAAATCGCCTGGTTTCTATTGCATGTGTTTATGATGAAGGTATCGAAGACTTTGTGCAATTCTTCAAGCTAAGTCTAATGCGTCAATTAGCGAATGAAGTTTCATTTAAATATATTTATTTTTAAATTTAAACAGGATGAATTTCTTTCAGTTAATAACGTACTATTTTGATTTTTGTTGTTTTTCATACAGAAATACAAAAATATAACTCAAATTCTTACGTCACGGATGCAGGTTTGTAGGTCTAACTCCAAGGCACTAAGACGTAAGATGGATCAGATATTTAGTACATTAACTAAAGGTCACTTTTACCAAAATAAATTGATTCGAAACAATTTTTGGTCATATTGGATCAAATCTAAATATGCATAAAATTTACTAAAACGGTCGATTGTTTTCTACATTTAGCCCATGTAGAACGAGCAAGGCACCAGGTGTCTCCATTGAGCTCAATTTCGAGAGGCACGACAGAAGGTTAAAACGTGTTGTGGTGGTACATGCATCTACACAAGGTAACCGTGAATTATTTCAAAAACCTTTTGATGACATCCATCCAACATCTTTCGGCTCGACATTTCACCAGCCACTGCTGCATGTGGCAATCAAGCGGACAAACGTCCTCATCGACAAACCCTCTCCGCTCCACCGCATAATCAAACGTCACGTCGACAAGATTGGCACCTATCGGCGGCGTTTGGTGAACTGTCGAATGGCGTACACCGCCCCCCCTCCCTCCTTCCTCTGCAAAAGCACGTGTGCGGATGATAGATTGAACGTTCTCGGTTCGTCTCACCTGCAAAAGCGACCCGGTTTCGTGCATGCATGTACTGGTGCAGCCTTATCACTACCACCAGCGTCGTGTCCGGGCGAAAAATCGAAACCATCGTGATGGACACCTGGCGCTGCCGGTGGGTGAGTGGCGGGGGTGGCGTTCCCGTTTTAAATTTAGCCACCCCGGAGGAGTTTTTATTTCCAGCGTTCGATGCGCGCTGTCGATCACGCGCGCCGAATCGAGTTGGGAGGGGGGGCGTATTTAAACGATTCTTAAGCGCAGTAAATCCAAATTGGTATTCTAAAACTAAGAAAAAAAAAGTTCGTAGTGTAGTCCATACTTATTGAAAAGTATTTAAGAGGAGTTGAAATTTTTAAAAAGGGAAGATACGATCAGGAACTTTTCGATAGATCCCGATAGAAAAGAAAGGAAACAAAAAAGGACATTAATCTTCTCGCTGATTTTCAAACCAATAATTATGGTACCAGCATCGTTCTCCCACTAGTCCAATAGTATTGACTTAAACCAATACAATCCTTCCCCTCCTCTCCCCAGAGAAGGTATTGAACCGTATTTGCCACCGACCCATCGCACCTTAATCGACTTAGGACGGAAAGGAAAAGCGCCAAAAATAATGAAACCTTCTCCACTAGAATATCCTCAACGCCTCGTGCAAGGATACTTCCAACCATCATCGGGCACTGCAATCAACCGCCCCGCTACTTCCCCTTTCCACCACCCCTCCCTCCGCTGGAAGCCCGTCAGCAAAGTGGAGTGAAGCCCAAATAAGACAACCCCAAACAAACAGCAAACACCAACGGCAACAAACGGCACCACGGAATGGCGTGGCGTGTTTATTGCACCACTTCTACGGTGCGGCGCATCAAACATCGGCGAGCAGGCGGGCTGTTGGGCCTCCGCGGGTACTGGTTCGTGTCCTCCAGCAACCGTGGCGCGGTTGGTGTTGGGTCGGCGAGGTGAAGATCACTTTTGACACGGGCCGCAGCACCACCGTAGGGAAGCACGGTGTTGGCAACAGGGACCGCGAGGCACATCACTCCCGGCCCGGCTAACAAGTAGGCGCATAAAACTACACGTCCAATGCTCACTTCGATTCATTCGCCCGCTGGAAGTTGTTCGTCACGGTGCTGTGCTCGGATTTCGCGCGTGTGCTTGCTTCCTCTTTTTTTTCTCTACTAGTGCAGCGGCTGCAGCAAACGGGTGGGGGGAGGGATTGTGGTTCCCAGCGGTCGTGGGGAAGGGGGACCATTTTTCCGCCTGTCTGACCCGCCAAACTTTCGCCCCGAAACGGAAAACACCGACCGACGGAAGTCGTCGTGTACGGGCGTCGGGCCACGCGAATCAATTCACGCGTTCGATTATTCAGTGAATGTTTGTGTGCGTGTGTGTGAGTATTTGTGCAAGAAAGTGTGTGAAGGTGTGTGCATTGTTTGTGCAAGTGTAGACAAGTGTGTTTGTGGAAGTGTTCGCCTGAAGAAAAGATTAAAAATAACCTTCCTCCCGCTGATAGCATTCGAATTGATAGCCTGGCTGCGTGCGGCAGCCATGGCTGCGTACTTTGCTTCTTTCGATCATACGATAGATACGAGCTGCGTTCGTTCTGCACGTATGCAAATGAATATCCAAAGCGTACTACGTTCCGGTGCCAAAAGTTAGCCAAATTCCAGTTTTCCACTTTCGGAATAGTCTTGTCTCCAATTGCCTACCGCAGGAGTGCACCAACGTCCAAGTTGGATCGTGTGAGTGATAGCAAAAAGTTAGTTTTTGCGCAACGAAAGTCATCCTTTCGCTTTTTCGGCACTAATCGATCGACATTATTGCCACCCGTTTGGAGCATACATTAAACACCTTCGTCCGGGTGTCTGGGTGTCGGGAGTAGAGCCTACTTATTCGATGATTGCCCAAGCGAAAGCGATTCCGAAGTGAAGTCAGTGTTGATGAGTGACATATTTCACCGCCGTCTGCAACTTCAGGACACTAGACACGTGACCGGCGCTTTTTTCTTTTCGTTTTCAGACGAACACCGTCGTCCGTGCGTGCGTGCGTGCGTACAGGTGTAAAACGGTGCATGTCAAGCACGCATTCGACGAACCGGTGTCTACCACCAGGCGTTCCTTTCGATTAGATTCGTTTTTTTTGTTGTTATTTTTGTTTTGGGGGGAAGAAATGGAATCTGTTTACTGAGCCGTTGAACTTCACCAAAAACGACAAGCGGCACTGGTGATTGAGTGTTGCGTTTTACGAGGCGTCGACACGTACGGGTGTGGGGTTGTAAAAGCAACAGAAAAAAAGCAACTGCAAGGTCGCGTCCGAATGCGTTCGTAAGATCCGTGTTTGGGGAGGTCCTTTCGGGGTTTCGATCCACGGCACCCGGTTCGACTTATCACCGCCGACCGTGTGTTTCTCTCCTTCCGACAAGCGGACGGAGTTCGTGCGATGGTGATCACATATGTGCCACAGTTAAGCAGCTGAAGTGTCTCGAGCAACAGCGTCGTGTGATACGAGTGCTTTATTGAAAGTGAAGTAAACAAGGAATAATTTGTAAACATTGTTTCTGAACATTAAAACCATCCCGTGAAATAATACCAAGGTGTGAAAGTGCAAATTGAAGCAAAGCAGCGATGGCGAAGCTGAAAATTGTCGGTGGACGTCCCATCACGATGGATGAAGCCATTGTAAGTTTGCGGATCCGTTCATAAATATTTCATAATTTCATTGCACTGTGTAAATTTGGTGAAGTGATGCATTTGAACGTTAAAGAAAGTAAAGGTTCAGTAAGTTCTAAATCCAATACTACCTAATTAATGGATATATTTAAGAGAGAACTTTATCCGGGCATTGTTTTGGTAAAAAATTTAGGTAACAATAGTTTGCCCTCCCTTGGAAATGGAAATGGAAAAAATGTTGCAATTGTTAGCTCAAAA
Organism: Anopheles punctulatus; assembly: GCA_000956255.1. Taxonomy (NCBI): domain Eukaryota; kingdom Metazoa; phylum Arthropoda; class Insecta; order Diptera; family Culicidae; genus Anopheles; species Anopheles punctulatus. The sequence continues at coordinate 39,438 of JXXA01002193.1, read as the reverse complement.
ATTGCTTCCAATAGATTTCTTTAGATATATCCTGCAAATACGTTTTAGTTAGTTCTATTTATGCCGAATAGATGGTTACGTAACACTTTTATTAAAACAGTTAAGAAATTTCGTAACAAACTTAGAAGCTCATTAAGTTTAAAACGTTGCCTGGGATCATAACAAAGTTGAGAATACTATGTAAAATATTTTATGAAAATATCGAATTAAACCAGACGTTCAACCTGATAGTAAAGATTGGTAATTATCAGTTTTATAGCTTCTTCTACGAAGTTATCATTAGTTATTAATTGGACACTGTTCGAATGACTATTTTTAATATGTACAAATAACATTGTACCTTGTTAGCAAAATGTCCTGTACAGCACTATCTATAAAGTCGCTTTTTTCGAATGTTCGCCTTTTGTTGTTTGGTATCGGGTTTACTGTCATGTCGGGCAATAAGTTTCATCTCCAAAACCCCCAATTTTGTGACATTCTCTAAATCATTTGTGTAAAAAGTAGTAAAAAATAGCATCACACTCGAATGTTTTCTTTCACAGGAACTGCGGCAAACCGTTTTCGGATCGGCAGCTAGCCCTCCGCGCGGGGAATGGACGCGGACCGGGTTTACATTCGGCCCTGCGAACCAGGTAAACCAAGAAGGCTCCCTACAGCCCCTGTAATTTTTCTCCGCCCTAACCTCCACCCCAACCTCCCACGCATATAAACAGGAGTATCCGTACGGACTGCGTACGCCTCGAAACGCAACGCGAGGCATGCAGTCCGTCATCCAGGCGCACATCATCAAGCAGTTCATCTTCGACAACAAGCCGCGCGAGAAGTCGGTCCCGCTGGAGGAGCTGCTGAAGCCGACCGAGGCGGAACAGGCGCTGTCCCTGTACACGGCGATGTCCGACATACTGTGGAACATTGGCGAAAAGGCGAAGGCGATCGTGGCGCTGCCGGGCGAAGCGTCCCACATCCCGCACAGCCACGTCTACTTTCAGGACAATGTGACGGAGAAGCTGTACTTCTTCGAGTTTACCAAGCTGGACGATCTGCAGATATTTATGAAGCGATATTTGCCTTACGTAAGTGTGTCCTGTCCGCAACACTCTGTGGTTGACGCCACCGTTTGACTCCAGTTTACAGAGAATCCGGGCCCGGGAACGCTGCTCTATCTGTACAGTGCCGTGCTGACGCGGGGCATGGAGAACATGCGCAACGATTTGGACGCACCGAAGGGGGCCCACTTGATGGGACCGCACGAGGAGGGCTCACTGAACGTCATCACGCTGCTGCTGACAGGGCGTGCGACGCCCTACCTACACAACGGTGTAGTATACGTCGGTGACGAGGATCATTACGTAAGATTGCGTCCAACGGTCGTGCAGGTCGTCCACTAATGTGCTCTTGTTTGTAACTCTCATTTTAGGCCGTACCCCAGTTCGGTATCCTGAGCCGAGGCGCGATCGGGCTGCTTGTTTGGGAAGGCGAAAACGAGGCGATGCGTTCGGCGTCGCGTATGCCGGGCTCGCGGTTAAAAACGCCAGCAACACCCGTTTGGGTCAGCTGCTGCTGTGGTCACTACGGTGTCCTGTTCAACTCGAATCGGGAGCTGCTGCGTAACTACCACGCCGAGAAGCGGTTCGAGCTGCATTACTACACCTGCGCCGGTTGTTACCTTTCGATGACCGTCGATAATCGCGGACAGGACGAGGGTGGCGGCGATACCGGCGACCAGGACGGGGACCGCAAACGGGACGACATGATCTCGACGCCGCTCGAGAGACTTATACACACGAAATGGATGGACGCCAAGATCACGTATCATGGCGCGCTGCCGGCATCGTTGAATTTCTAAACCCATCGCTTGTTTGATCCTTTTGTTTTGTGTGATGTTTCGCCAAACTGTGTCGAAGGCGAGCAGCGATTGTGAGCAAAGTATTTGCAATACTACCACGTAGCGTGTACTGGTAGCCCGACCGCCGTTACCGGTGCGGTCGACAAATAATTGTTGTTTTCTTTTGTTTCAGTATTTGTGTTACCGTTCTTCGACAGCTTAAAACGCATTTGCGCAGAATTAGTCCCACTTTGAATGCCCCGGGAACGGGGTAGAAAACCGAACGCTTGCAGAAATAATAACAATACACCAATGCTAAACCGATTCGCGGTCTTGTTATTTTTCCGAACAATCAGGACACAGAAAATGCTCCATTAGAATCGCTCCATCTGCTCGCAAACAAGTATTTACTGCTGAACAGTTTGCTTCCATTTAAACCGCTCATTTAAAATATTTCGAATCGTATGAAATATTTCACAGAACACTACAAATGCTGCCAGCACAAAGCCTGCACGGTGGTCGGTCCGCATCAACGCTACGACGGAAACCATAAATTATACCAAATGCCTTTTGAATTTCTTATGATAAGGTAAATAAGCCAATATTCGAATACTATTTCAAAAATACTACAGAATAAAATTATGTAGGACCTTTCTTTCTGCCTTTTTAATTGGTAGCCCGTATTTTCTCTTACCCTCGAGCTAAGAGAGCGGTTGGAATTTATTTTAGCACTGGTCGCTACTTAGGCTACGTGTTACTTTAAATCTTAATTTAAATCAGACTTTATGACTATTTTAAAGCACAGCCGTCTACAAACACTTCACCACATAATACGCTGTGGTTGCCGATAATCTTTCCAAGTGATTTCTTTGTGAAAGAAGAGCGCGAATGTAACGATATTGATGGCAATATTAATGACCAACTCCAGCACCAACGCTCTCCGGGCAACACCACCTTTGCGCAGCAGCCGTAGTACGAGAAACGGTAGTAGGAAATATCTTACTTCGATGAGCTGCTGCAGTGCAATCGATGCAAATATAGCCAGACTGGTGAGAAGCATATATCCGTACGTCTGGTGTTGCATGCTTGCCTTCCACACGAGTAGTCCACCGATAATGTACGCCGGTATGGGAAGATATCGCGCAAACCACCAGCGGCCATAGAACCGATTCCACAGGTAGAACGTGTAGTGGCGGTTATCCGCCAACAGGTACGGATGGACGATCGTGTTGTAATGGACAATTGCACCAATGATTCCGCATGCCACCAACACTACGTACCACTTGCGCAAAAGAGCTTTCAAAATTGTTTTTGCTGCCGGAAGCACCAAAGAAGCGCTGAATGCCACAAAGAACACGATGAAGTAAAACAGCTGGAACGGATAAAACACACATTAATCGTGCTAGCCGTTCAAACAGCGCGTCAACTTACCTGCGGAAGATGTACGGCCGCTACGTGTGCTGATTTGTCACCAATAACGATCGAGCCATTGTAGAAGAGAAAGGCAATAAACGCGCCCATTACGGCTGCGTATGCCCAAAACCGATCGATTATATCACCGACGAGTTGAACAATCCTCTTGGGTGTACGCGATGTTTGATATCCCCGAAACAGTAGATCAATTGCGCGCGAACCGCAAACGAAACCAACCCAAACGATGTTGGTCTGACGCATCAACACAGCACAGAAACCCCAAAATGCGCCCCAATTGTGTCGCTGCCGTTCGCTCGCGAGCAGCAACAGCAGCACCGTGGTCACGGACAGCACATCCGTGTAGTAAAGATGGTTGAAAAAGTACAACGGAGGTAGCAGAGCAAGGGATGCCGTTTCAAGCAGCAGCGAAGTAGTCGACTTTTGATGTATAAATCTTTGTCGCAACTTATAGATTAGTACCACGTTGACGATAGACGCGACTAGGGACGTTAGCCTGAGATGGTACGTGGTGCAAGCGCCGAACGGACTTAATACGACGGCAGAAGCTAGGTAGAGTCCGGGAAAAGTGGTGATTTTTGGATCCCACTGTGAATAGAAGCAAAGCAAGAAGTTATTAGTAGCATACTACCCGAGCAAAGGGCGACTTTTTCGACGTACTATTTGAAACCGACCGTGGCAATAGTGTTCACCCTGCCGCAAATGGAACTCTTCATCAATCACTAGCCTAGACGTGTTGTACACTTTATTGAACAGCACGTACGAAGCTATTGCGTACGCACAAAGCAGACTTAATGAAATTATAGTTTGAGCCATTTTATAAGTGCTTTTCAATTAACATTTCACAGCGAAACTGATACTAAACACACGGTTTTTATGTGTTAGCTGCAACGTCGAGTTTGTTTACGTTTTATAATGTTCGCGTTGGCCTTGAAACGTCATCGCTGTCAAGACAGGCCACTTTTGGCATTTATAAGGTTCTGTGAAATATTTCATTAGGCGTGCCTTTTAATTTTACGCTCAATACGCTGAAAATCGGTTAAAAGCAACATATAATTTTCTGTTCCAATGCACAGTTACAAAATATTACCTTAGTAATTAACTGTGCCACCAAATAAACAGTATTCACAACGACATATCTTAGCGAAACTTTATTCAACAAACAAAACGTCGTTTAGAAATTCAACCTGTCCGGTCGACTTCTGACTTACATACTTATCTTCCGATCATCGAACGGTTGCAGCTAACGCAGGTGTAGAAATGCAGCATTACACTACGGCCCGCGGAACGAATCCAATATACAACCCGTCTCTTGGCTTCAGCGTCAGTTGCATCGTTAACTTTGGTTCTGGACCCGCGGAGGTTAGTTTGAAGTTACGAATAACCTTCGAAATGGTACTTTTCAGCTCTAGCATTGCAAACTTTTGGCCTAAAGTAAACAATCATATTGAGTAAGCTGTAATCATCTGTGATATCCCTTACGAACAACATACCGATGCAGTTGCGTGGACCGGCACTGAAGGGAACGTAGGCATACGGACTCGACTGTTCCAGCGACCGATCCGGTGCAAAGCGCTCTGGATCGAAGCGTTCCGGCTCGGGGAACAAGGTAGGATCTCGGTGCATGTGCATGATGCCGATGTTAAAATTGGATCCTTCCGGTACAATTTTTCCTCCTAAAATTTTACATCATTTTAGATTCAATCGTACCCTTATTGCGTATCAACACCTACCCAGCTCCACGTTTTCCGTGAATCGACGGGCAATGATCGGTACCGGTGGGTACAGTCGAAGCGATTCCTTTATCACCATTTCCAGATACTTCATGTCCTGCAGATTCCGATGACTAGCCGGGGCTTTCGCATCGGTGCCTACAATATCCACCACCTCCTGGTATACCTTCTCCTGCACCTCCGAGTGGCGGGCGAGCAGCAACAGCGTGAAGGAAATCGCAATGGTCGTCGTATCGTGACCCTCAAACATGAACGTATCCACCTCCTCCTGAATCTCCTTATCCGTCAGCGGACGTCCATCGATCGTAGCCTGCAGCAGTACGTCCAAAAACGCCATCCGACGCTTCGTCCCCAGGTCGGCGTTTTCGGCATCCGCATCCAGCACACCACCACGGGCCATCAGTTCCTGCCGGCGCGATTGAATGATCTTCGTGGTGAAATCGTGCAACACCTTTATGATACGATCCTGACGTCGCTTGTCCGCGGAGAGATTGAAGAGGAAGTCCACCCGTTGCCACACCTTTACGAAGCGCCCGGTCAGCACCAGGCTCAGCTCGGTGATAGCTTTCACGTACGCGGAATCGGCGTCGGTTTGGGCGTTGATAGAGGTACCCATGGCCGTTTCACAGATAATGTCCAACGCCGCCAACGTCACGAACGGATAGATGTTGACCAGCGACCCATTCGCTTCCGGTCGCAACCGCTCGACGAGGATGCCGCTCTGTCGGTGAAACACTTCGATAAACTGATCCAGGATTTTGAAGTGAAACGCCGGCGTAAGGATTTTCCGTTTGTTGAACCATTTCGGGCCCGTACTGAGCAGGAGACCATCGCCGAGCCAGGGAACTAGAAATTTGTACAGCTCACTCTTCCGTATCAACTTCTGGCTGCTCAGAACCGTCTCGTTGTACTTTACGTTGGTGCAGAAGAGCGCCAACCGGTTTCCGATCCAAACCCGAAACAGGCTACCATATCTGTTCCTCAAGTCGGACACGAAGTCGATGATGTCTGGAACGGAAGGAATTGATAATTTGTGAGTAAAAAATCGTAATACTTGGTGTATACGAGCTGAAAGATACGCAAAAAAAAACACCCAATCAAAGCTTTATTCACCATCACCGTTTTTGCCACAGATTCTACTTGATGATCGCCGCAAAGCAATGCGTGCGCAATGAACAAAACATCATCACACAAAACACCAATATAATGACTTTTAAACTCCCCACCCTAACCCTTTCCGCAGTACCTTCGGGCTTTAGGTTGATGTAGATGTAAAAACAACCCACAATCGGCAACGGAACCGGTCCCGGGAAGTTTTTGCCGTACTTTAAATTCTGCCGTACGAGCAGATAATTGATCGTGAGGATCACCGCCAGCAGGGCGAGCAAAATCTGTACCACCATCACAAGAACCTGACGCTTGGCGAGAGAACTTGTGCGCACTTGGGACGTGATGTGCCTCCCGTCGTTGTGGGCACGATGCTACTGGCAAGACTATGAGTGAAATGAGGGTACAACGAAACAAAAAAATCACCTGCATCATATTTACCAACAATCGGTCGTTTGTGCGTGTCTGTATTGGTACGGGCAGTTTGCTTTTGTAAGATAAGGCGTGTTCCATGTGGCCGCTGTGCGTACAACCATCGATGCGAATCTCCTCGAGACCGCGGCTCATTCACACCAATGTTGTGCGTTGTTGCAAACAATCGGTGCAAAACAAAACGACACTACCACCACCATCACCGGCTGGTCCATAAGTGATTAATTCCCCATGTTTCTCGCGGGTTGATTATTACTCTAAAGTAGTAAAGAGCACCGCCCGGTCAGAGTGCAACGACGCTTGTAAAATCCGCACGATCATTAAAGGCAGCGTGGCGGACATTAACGGGCACGCTGAACACATGCCGTAGGAACGATTAGACATTTGTTGAGCTACACAACACACATCTGCGTTAGTTTTACAATAAAGGAATTAAAATCCACTTGAAAACAATATCAAACAATAACATGTTTTTCTTGTCAAAATTGTCGATTTGAAAACTTGTCATGCAAATACTCACCGTATGGATTTTTGCCCGCGTACATTAGCACATTTCCGAGCACCGGCACTGGCTCCGGACCGGCGATCGTTACCGACTTCTTTAGCGACAGATCGTGGAACACATGGCGGAGCAGAATCAGCACAATGAAGGTTAAAATGAATGGTACGAACATCTCGCGACTCCGCACGATAGTATTCCAGAGAAAGTTTGAACAGTAACTAATCGCTCCGTGCTGGAAAGCTTGTGTATCGGATCACTAATGAATCCTATATCAATCACACCGCGTGTTATCAAACCGATTCTGCTAATGGCGATTAGATAGTACACCTTGTCGAGTCACCGACGGTTTCAATGGCACAGGAGGATTGAGAAGAAGCCAAGCAATAAATCGGTATAATCTGTACTCCCAAAAGTGATGATTACCGTGTGATATTATCAGTTATTAGCATAGGTTAACGAAGGTGACCTCTAGCAACACGTCGAAATCGGAATCCATATATGTAGTCGGTGGATTAATTGAAATGAGCTTCTTTTTCTTCTAATTAATTGACCATTTTAAAAAATCGCTGCCTGCTACGACCCTCGACACTTCAGTTGAAGAAAAACTCCCGGGTACGGTTTCAAAATAAGCTCCGTTCCCAACGCGAACTCCGGTGCGTCCGCAGGAAGTACGAGCTCGAAGTGACGTACCAACGCCGCCAGCACGCTCTTCATTTCGTTCAGGGCGAACTTTTGCCCGATGCAGTTCCGCGGTCCAGCACTGAACGGAACGTACCGGTACGGATTCGCCCGGTCGACATTCGTTTCGGTGGTGAAGCGTTCCGGGCGAAACTCGAGCGGTTCCGGGAAGTACTTCTCGTCCCGTCCCATCTGATACACACCCACAATGACCGTTGAACCGGCCGGTATCGTATTACCACCCAGCGTCACCTCAGCCGTGCTTTTACGCGCTATGATCGGTACGGACGGGTACAGTCGAAGCGTTTCCTTTATCACTAACTCCAAATAGTGCAGCCGTTGTAGATCTCCCAGCGTGACCGGACGGTTTGGATCGTTCCCAAGCACTTCGCGGCATTCGTGCAATACTTTCTGCTGCACCTCCGGATGCTTCGCCAGTCGCCACAGGGCGAACGAAATGGCCGACGTCGTTGTGTCGTGACCCTCGAACATGAACGTGTCCACCTCCTCCCGGATGTCGCTGTCACTCAGCGGCTGCCCGTCGATCGTAAGCCCCAGCAGTAGATCCAGAAAGGCAGGTCGCTTCTTCATGCCAACGTCACCGCCGCCATCGCTCGTGCGGCCATGCGTGCGTTGCAGTTCCGTGCGCCGCGTTGCTATGATACGGTCCGTGTAGGCATGCAACACCTTTAAGGCTTTCCGTTGGCGGAAGTAACTCGGCGAGAGGTAGAAAAATGGACTTTTCATGAACAAATCGAACATGCGGGTCATGGCTACACCGGCCGCGGTTCGTACTGCCCGCACGTACTCGGAATCCGACTGCTCGAGCGCATCGATCGACGTACCCATTGCCGTCTCTGTAGTTGGACGGACAGTTGTGTCACTTACTGCAGGAGAAAATTACACACCTAGTTGGCCATGCTTACCGCAGATTACATCCAGCGCGTACAGCAACACGTACGGAAAGATGTCGAACGATTGCCCGGTGGCCGCATGTGCGTGGAGTTTTTCGATCAGCGACGACGAGCGCAGCTCAAACACCTCCACAAAATGCTCCAGAATCTTGAAGTGGAACGTCGGCGTCAGGGCCTTTCGCCTTTGGTGCCATTTTTCGCCGCTACTTGTCAGCAAACCCTGTCCCAGCCAGGGCTTCAGATAGCGATATTCGTCGGACTTTACGTTCCACTGCGCACTTGCCAGCACTTCCTGCGCAGCGAGTTGAGTAAAGTGAAACCATATCGATGTTTGTTGCTGCAAAATACCAACGACATCCTCCCCTCTTACCTCAACCAACTCTGGCTCACCGACGTAAATAGCCAGCCAGGGTCCCAACCAAAACTTGATCGGACTTCGGAAGCTGGAGGCAAATGTGTTGAACGTCTGGAGAAATTCTAAAATTGTTCACAAATATAAGTCCCACGCTCCTGGTCGCTACGTGTGCGCGAAGGGGAAAGGAAAAAAAACCCTTCGTAAAACATATCCAACCGGGGTTGATCTTACCGACAGGCGATTTATTCACGAACGCTAGTGCGGTACCAATCAGTGGGTAAGCCTTCGGACCGTCCAAGTCTTTTACCAGCGCTAGCGTTCGAGTCCATCGCTGGACGTATCGGTACAACAGCACACCGCAAAGGGCGCAGAGAATGATGAGGATGGCTGCGATCGCTACGATCTGTCCTATCCACATGACTAATGTGTAGTGGCGTTATGCGATTCGCGAATGTCTAAAACTTGTACCAACAATGACTTACTGCAAACTGAATAGGCTGTTATCAAATCGCGTCGAGGAAGGCAATCGCTAAAAAAAGCGATGAAATGACTTCATGGTTCAACAACTCCCTTTGCATGCTGAACGTAACTCTTTACAAACGCCGACAGTGATCCGCCATACCAGCGCACATCCATTCCAGTACTAACCTCAAAACGAAGTTCATTGCCAAGGTTGGTATGCTTGGTCAACCGTGTGCTAGCCCGTGTGTTGTTTTTGCTTTATTGGTAAAAACAATCACAAACGAAAACGAAAGTGAACGACTTCACTTTCTGCTTAAAAGCGAAATATTTCCCGGTGCGATTTTGTTCTCAACAATAGAATTATTGGACTTCTAGTTTTTGTTGCCAAGTTGCTTGTCAGATTTTCGTCTATTTCGAACTACCTATCCACAGCGCCCGCCTAGTACACTCTCGGCTGCAATCGCACGTAAATGCCATGCTCCGGGCGCAGAATCAGCTCCGCGATGAACGTTTCATCGTATCGACCGGCCGGGGGCAAAATTTCGTAGTGCCGCAAAAGTTTGCTGGTGAGACTTTTAATTTCCGCCACGGCAAACTTTTGCCCGATGCAGTTCCGCGGGCCGGCGCTGAACGGCACGTACCGGTAGGGGTTCGTCCGTTCCGCGGACGTTTCCACGTTGAACCGCTCCGGATCGAACTTCTCCGGGTTGGGGAAGAACTCGGGGTTACGGCCGAGGAAGAACGGCATGATGATTGCGTTCGAACCAGCCGGGAACACTTTACCATCTGAACGAGAAGGATTGTGCCGAATGTCAGACAATGAGCCTACCACAACCACGTTGCGAGATTTAACGTAAAACTTACTGATCTCTGCGTCCTCCATCAATCTTCGACCAAACATTGGCACCGACGGATACAGCCGAAGCGTTTCCTTAATCACCAGATCCAAGTAGTGCATGTCGTTCAGCATCGCTAAGGTAACCGGGCGCGTCCGATCGTCGCCTACTATGTTCCGCACCTCGTCGAACACTTTCTGCTGGATGTCGGGATGTTTGGCCAGCTGCTGGAGCAGGAAACTGATCGCGGACGTCGTCGTGTCGTGACCTTCGAACATGAACGTATCCACCTCCTCGCGGACCTCCAGATCCGTCAGCGGACGTCCATCGATACGCGACTGGAGCAGCATATCCAAGAAGGCCATTTTCTTCTTAATCCCAATATCGTTCTCGTTAATGTCCAGTCCCGTGTTTGCCGTCTGTCGAAGTTCCTCTCGTCTGCTTTTGATTACACTATCCGTGTAACCGTGCAGAACCTTCAGCGCTTCCAGCTGCTTCACACGGTTCGCAGAGAATCGATAGAACAACTCGTATCGTATGAGGAAGTTAAACAACCGTATCTGAACCAGATTCGTTATGCTGCGGGAAAGACAGGAGCAAAGCAAAACGATTGCCCAGACATAATTAGACTGTCCGCTGTTGCTGTTGTTGTTTTACGTTGTCCTAACTTTTTACTGATACGTACTCCTTTACGGCCTGCACATACTTCGAATCCGCGTTCAGCTGAGCATTAACCTTTGTGCCCATGGCCGTTTCTAAGGGGGGGCAAACAAACCAACAACAACAAAAAATGTCTATCAACAGTTCGACCACGCTGCTAATCTTCGGCAACTCACCGCAGATAACATCCAACGCGCACAGCGTGACCGGCCGAAAGATGTCGAAAGTATCGCCCGACTGCGCGTGCGGCTTCAGCACCTGCACGAACGTGCTGCTCTGTTGATCGAATATCTCAACAAACTGCTCCAGAATCTTAAAGTGAAATGTGGGCGTGATCACCTTCCGGTGCGTGTGCCACTTGCGCCCGGTACTGGTCAGCAAACCTTCGCCCAGCCACGGCCGCACAAAGTCGTACTCGATCGATTTGTCGATGTACTTGCTGCTGCTCAGCAGCACCTGAAAGAAAAGTGTTCTCGGTAAAACCAAAACCGATAACCGTGGACACTGGAGCCCTTCCGTACCTCGATGTCTTTCGGTTCGGTAATAACGATCAGCATCTGCGTACCGAGCCAAAGGCGGAAACACTTGCCATACTGTTGCACAAGACGGCCCACCGTCTGTAGAAATTCTGAAAATTTTAAGAGGAAAAATCGAACATTTAATCCACTAAAAAAGGGTCAAAGTTCGCCGTCGCTTCGAAGGCCGCTTCGTTTACTTTCTTTATATCTGTGCAATCTTTCAGACGATAAGATATAAGTCACCGTCCAGTCGTGACCACACTTACCAGCGTGGGTTTTGCCTGCGAACAGCAACCCATTACCAATCAGCGGATAAGCCGCTGGACCACCGAGCTTTCCACTGTGTTTTAGGATGTTGCTAAACCTGGTAACATACACGTAGTACGCGACGGATGCCAGCACCGCGAGAATCGTAAACGCTACCAACATCTTGAAACGCTGCCACTCTCTGTTTCGAACCTAATGTCTCACCGGTGCTAACTTGCCAAAGCAAAATTAGCGACTGAAGCATTCCGGGAAACAACAGTCCATTCCCAGTACAGAGTTCCTTATCGCGGGACGCTAAATTCCGTAGATTAAAATCGTACGTCGTACGCCCAAACGGCCTGGTGCTCGTTATATGAATGGAACTCTCTTACGTACAAGAGCAAGTGCTCTCCGCTAATTTCCGTTTATTTATTTGTTAAGAACGAAAAAATACAAAAACAAAAGAAAAATCAAAGAACAAATTAAGGTGCATGAAAGCTGAATTCTCACAGACTAAAATCTAGTACTTCACGAAGAGGAACTTAAAAGGCGTAAAATACGAACTCTAGTGAGCCCTTGGGTGAAAAGGTCGCTCCAATTTAAAACAATAACAGTGATTACGCTCGTGAGCAAAATACGACCAGAATTGACTTTGAACGAGCCATCAAGCTACAAACCCCGATTGAGGCTTGCATTGTACAGTGCGTACCACAAATACGTATTCAATAAACACATAATTTTATTTCTCGCTCATTGCAGCTACGGTGTTCTTACGTTCTTTAACACATCTATGGCAATACATATCACACATCAACACGCGCTCGGTTAATAATCCCTTGGTTTCAAGCAAACAAACACGCCGTGCTCCGGGCGCAGGATTAGTTCCGCGATGAACGATTCGTCCTGCTTCTCGGCGGGTGGCAATATTTCGTAGTGACGCAGCACTTTGCTCACCAGACTCTTCAGCTCCAGCACCGCAAACTTCTGCCCGATGCAGTTCCGTGGACCGGCGCTGAAGGGGATGTACTGGTAGGGGTTCGCCTTTTCCGCCGACCGTTCCACGTTGAACCGCTCCGGATCGAACCGGTCCGGGTCGGGGAAGTAGCGGGGATCGCGTCCGAGGTAGAACGGCATGATGATCAGGTTCGCACCGGCTGGGAACATCTTTCCATCTGCGAAAATGCGCAACCAAATCGGTAGAATTATGGGAAAAGCTAGAATCACATGAAATTAAAGTGAATTACGCACTGATTTCGGTGGTCTGTAGCATTTTTCGACCAATAAGTGGAACCGATGGGTAGAGTCGAAGCGTTTCCTTGATCACTAGATCCAAGTAGTGCATGTCGTTGAGCATTGCCATGGTGACGGGGCGGGTGCGATCGTCACCGACAACATCGCGCACCTCGTCGAACACCTTCTGCTGGATGGACGGGTTTTTCGCCAAGCTCTGGAGCAGAAAACTGATCGCGGACGTCGTCGTGTCGTGACCCTCGAACATGAACGTATCCACCTCCTCGCGGATCTCACGATCCGTCAGCGGACGTCCGTCGATCGTCGACTGGAGCAGCATGTCCAGAAACGCCATACGCTTCTTGATGCCGAGGTCCTGATCGCTCGATTCATCCGCGTCGTTACTATTGGACTGGGCCTCCAGTTGCTTACGGCGTCCCTGGATCACGCTGTCGGTGTAGTTGTGCAGTGCCTGTATCACCTTCCTCTGCTTACGGTAGTTCGCGGACAGGAGGAAGAAAACTTCGTAACGTATGAGAAAGTCGTAAAATCTCAACTGAATGAGGTTTGTGATCCTAAAGAGCGAGCGAGACGGGTTGAAGGTAGTTATTCGATTGAAGAGTTGCATATAAAAACACTTCTATTCTTACTCTTTAACAGCCAACACGTAACTTGAGGTTGAGTTGAGCTGGGCTTCCACTTTCGTACCCATGGCCGATTCTAGGACCAACAAATGGGGCATTCGATTAAAATCACGTAACACGTAAGCGGTAGTTCAACACAGAACATCTACTCACCACAAATCACGTCCAACGCGCACAGCGTCACCTGCGGGAAGATGTCGAACGATTTCCCGGTCTCAGCAAGCGGTTGCAGCACCTTGACGAAGGTCGTACTCTGCCGATCGAAGATCTCCACGAACTGTTCCAGGATTTTAAAGTGGAACGTCGGTGTGATCACCTTCCGGTGGGTGTGCCACTTCCGGCCCCGGCTGGTGAGCAACCCTTCACCAAGCCACGGTCTAATGAAGTCATATTCGGTAGATTTATCGATGTACTTTGGACTGCTCAGTAGGACCTGGGTTTGATTGGGGAGGTATTAAATTCGGTGTGTAATTAAATAAATAAGATCAAGTAGAACAACGACAACGCCGATGGTAATGTTGTTGACCGTCGTGCAACGATAATTCATTCATTGCGGATTACTAACAAGGGCCTTAAAGACTGAATGCCTTGCCTTTTTTTCAACAAACACTTTGTTCATACCCGAGACAGGAATTTACTAAAAAAAACCGGTTGAAATCGTCACTTAATAATGGATTTTAAATGGAAGTTTTTTTCTCTCTCAGTTTCTAGCACATTAAAATTCGCGTCAACTACTGATGGACGGTACATACAGAACACATTTTACTGCGGACAACCTCGCTACGTCTCACACTGCACGATTAATTATCTTGTATCCTATCGAGCCGTTTGCCGCTGAAACTCAAACCGGTCGGTGCAACATTACATGTCTAACCATCAAACCCACGGCGACCATGGCATTGCGTCTCGAATTCATGGGCTGCTGTGTTGCACTGGTAGCTTTTCTGGTCTTGAACTTCTAGCTATGATCAGTGCTAGAACGCGCACACAAAGACACACACACACACACGGTTGCAAAGTAAAACAAAAAAAGTTCCACCAAGTTCACCACGTTCCAAAGCTCTGTTCTTCTTTAGACGGGTGGGTGTCGGTAGGACAGCTGCTGGTAGTGCACACGTTAGTGCAAGCCTTTCCATTCCATACCTCAATGTCCTTGGGATCGAGCACCACGATCGCCAGCTGGGTGCCGAGCCAAACGCGAAAACAGTCACCATACTGCTTCAGCAATACGCCAATGATCCGTAGGAACTCTGCAAGCACAGCACAATTAACCACCGCAGCACGGTAGCAATGCTCGATCGCCCACTTACCGGCGGGAGATTTGTTAAGGAACAGCAAACCATTGCCGATGATCGGATAGGCCGGTGGGCCACCCAGTTTCCCGGTGTGCTTCAGCATCTCGCCGAAGCGCTGGTAGAGAACGGCCAAACCGAGCACGGCCAGCGCCACCAGTACGATGGCCACGGGGAACAGCATGGTAGAGGACGACGCACTGACGCGAAAACCGAAGACGTTGTGCCGCCGACTCCTAATCAATAACTGAGCAGCTTCGAGCGCTTCGCTACCGATGCCATTTATTCGTGCCGGTGTATCGGGGTTTTGCGCTGTGCAGCAGGCTGAACTTGACATAATGGCGCGGACGTTGCACCGCCACCAGTGCATCAGTGCACTTGCGCGAGCCAGTGCTAGCGCTAGCCGGAAGGTCTACTACTTAGCTGCCTGCCGCAGGTGCTGAGCAACCGACAAGTTCTAGGTGAGTAGCAGCGCACTAGTTTACACGCGGGAGGCCATCTAATCACCGTTTATTTCCGACTGGAAGGTGTAAAAAACAAAACGCAAGTGCCTTGTTGTATGTTATTGCCAGTTAATTTGATAGAAATATTGCCGGTAAATAAACGTTTATCTTCGTAAAGTTTATGCAGGCAGTGGCTAAGATATAAAATTCGGTACGGAATGTTTGCTGCAAAGCCACACATTAAGCTATTATTTAGATTGATCAGTTAAGATCTCCATACAGACATATTTAGATTCTACTTTACATTTTGAGACGAACGTTCAAAATCTTTCAAATATGGATACTTACACCAATGTGGAGATAAAGCATATTTTCAGTACATACTGAAGTAGCCTTCAGATAATTGACGAAACATGCGTACTAAAAATAGTGCAATATTTTTCACAAACAATTCTCCCGATCGGCACACTACTTATCAGCGTGTGAACATTCTGGCACGTATTAGCTGCCCTTACCCTACTTTTGATAACGCGATAACCTGAATATGTCGTCATAATCAGTAGATGATCCGAACATTCTATCTAGAACTCCGCCGTCCAAGATCAAGCGCGTTCGCTTCGACAAACTAGTTCGCTTGAATGAAAAGTTACTTCCACTAGATGTCCGTTGTAGCAGCTTGGTTAGGTTTTATTCGCATCAGACCTCCGAAGAATCTTCTGCGCCATTGTACACTTTGAATACATGTTTAGTTCCTATGCTAGTCGTGACCAGTTATACACCCTGTTTACATTTATACGTGGCACAGTAAATGGTTGGCTGCGTTCGGCCATTTCTCCTATCACCAGTCCAGAGCATTGTCGCTTGCCAATCGTGTAAGTACCTATAAAACCTGCGAATCCCATTCCCCGGCGCATTGTGTAAGTAACGAAAACATAATAGAAAAAAGCACAGCCTCCCCGTCCCTAGTACACGCGAGGCTTCACACGTATCGGCACGCCGTGCTCCGGCCGCAGGATCAACTCCGCGATGAACGTCTCCTCGTGCGGTTCCTCCGGCGGGAGCAGCTCATAGTTCCGCAGCACTTTGCTCACCAGGCTCTTCAGCTCGGCCACGGCAAACTTTTGCCCGATGCAGTTCCGCGGGCCGGCACTGAACGGCACGTACTGGTAGGGGTTCGTCTTTTCCGCCGACGTTTCCACGCTGAACCGCTCCGGGTCGAACTTCTCCGGGTTGGGGAAGTAGTCGGCGTCGCGCCCAAGGAAGAACGGCAGCATGACCACGTTACTGCCGGCTGGGAAAATTTTACCATCTGGCAGAGAAAGCAAAGAAACCGTTGTTTGTATTGTACTTTAGCGTTTGTTGAGGACACAATACGTACTGATTTCCGTGTTCTGCAGCATCTTTCGCCCGAATAATGGCACCGAGGGGTAGAGTCGAAGCGTTTCCTTGATCACTAGATCCATGTAGTGCATGTCGTTCAGCATCGTCATGGTGACGGGCTGCTTGCGGTCATCGCCAACGATGTTGCGCACCTCGTTGAAGGCACGCTGCTGTACATCGGGATTTTTGGCCAAGCTCAACAGCATGAAGCTGATCGCGGACGTCGTCGTGTCGTGACCCTCGAACATAAACGTGTCCACCTCCTCGCGGATCTCGCGATCCGTCAGCGGACGTCCATCAACCGTCGACTGGAGCAGCATGTCCAAAAACGCCATACGCTTCTTCATGCCCACCGAATCCTCGTGGACGTCCTTACCCTTCGCCAAACCCTCGTTCAGTTCCTGCCGTCTGGCACGGATCACACTATCCGTGTAACCGTGCAGAGTCGCTAACGCTTTCCGCTGCCGACGTCGGTTGGCGCTGAACCGGAAGAAGAACTCGTACCGGATCACAAAATCGTAGATACGAAGCTGTATCAGATTGGTGATTCTGTAACGAAAAGAAAGCGGTTCGATCACCTAGTACTTGCACTCCCCACGCACGCACCCACGCACTTACTCTTTTACCGCCTTCACATAGTCCGATTCGGAGTTCATCTGAGCATTCACCTTAGTACCCATCGCAGACTCTGGCGGTGGATAAAGCAACCCGGGTAAGTCTTACACCTCAATCTAAACCAGCGCCCACCCTTACCGCATATGACATCCAGTGCGCACAGCGTCACCAGCGGGAACACATCGAACGTTTCGCCAGATTTCGCGAAAAGTCGCAGTATGTCGACGAACGTGTGGCCCTGCTGGTCGAAGATCTCCACAAACTGCTCCAGGATCTTGAAGTGGAACGTGGGCGTGATGATCTTTCGGTGCGTCTGCCACTTCCGGCCGCTGCTGATCAGCAGTCCTTCGCCCAGCCAGGGGCGAATGAAGTCGTACTCACTGGACTTTTCGATGTACTTCGGGCTGCTCAGGAGGACCTGCGAAACAGTGACGACATGTTGGGGCGATTTTTAGCACTTGTCCCACTTATTTGAGAGTGGAAACGCGAGAGTTGCCAGATATTTATAGTGAACTCTCTTGCTACATCTGGTACTTAAGTTGCTGATACTACTTGGACAGCGAAGTCTTTCTTCGCAAATTTGGCTCTTCCAATTTGTAGAATTAACAATAGACAACCTCTTTAAAAGAATCGATTTAAAGAGATTTTTTTAACTCTTCAAAATTTAATTTAATCCGATTTAGTTCGGTATTTTGTGTTCGTGATCACTGATAACAGTGAGCTCGACTCTACATATATCTCAAAAACAAAACCGATGGATCCGACAAAGTTGCTAGCGCATACAATCGCCGGATCATATGAATTTTCCCTCGCAAAATTCTCACGATCCCCAAACGGACTGGTTGTTACAATTAGCAGTGCATTAAAATAATTCCAGCACGTTCGAGTGCATACTAACGTGCGTGCTCGTATCGCTGCATGGCATCAAAATTAACGCCCAAGCCCAAGTGGGGGTGCCGCTTGCCTTGTGCTATTAACGCGTTCGATACAACAAACAATCCGCTCCTACTGTGCGTGTGTCTGTACGCCTAACTGTGTCACACCGTTCGCCCGTGGGGCGGCGTATTTGTTCACCAGCACGCTTGGAAATGCAACATTCGCCAAACGCCACCACATTGGCTGCATTGTCACGCTTGGTGCAGTTAATGCACTGGGCGGACGTTATTGCTTCTATCTTCTTCAGATTTCGCACATTTCACCACACCACTTCACCGGTGACCCCACGCAACCTTCGGTCCCTTCGCGGCCAGCCCGCTCACCTCGATGTCCTTCGGATCGGTAACGAGCACGATCAGCTGGGTCCCGAGCCAAACTCGCAAACATTTTCCGTACTGCACGATCAGGCGCCCCAGCAGCTGCAGGAACTCTGTGAAGAATTTTTTTAATTTTTTGCACTGGTTGAAAACGCCGTACCTCATCAAACCGACCTTCGCGCATACCAACCGGCGGGTGTTTTGTTGATAAACAGCAGCCCGTTCCCCACCAGCGGGTAGGCCCTGGGGCCACCGAGCTTGCCGGCGTACCGCAGGGCACTGCCGAAATTCGCAACCGTCCACCAGATAGCGATCGATAGCAGGAGCGCCAGAACGCTCACGAAGATCATGGTCAACATCGTTGCTGCTGCTGCTGCTGCTGCTGCTGCACGTCGTCGTCCTAGCCGATGCACTCCGACACACTGAATGTCGATGATCAATCCGGCCAGAATCCACTGGACCCTACGGACAAAGCACGCTGCCACGGTTGAACGAAAACACACGCACACCAGCGTATGTGCCGCCAGCCGGCGCGAGGCCGCGCGACGATTCGCGACAAGATCAGCGAACGTCTGTGTATTTGTACTGGCGACGGCGCGAACGTTGATAAAAAAAAATCTTGTTATAAAAGTTCTACACGCTTACGTACGCCAACCGCAACGACAGTCAAACACTCCCCATCCGTATGGGGAAGCTACCGAAGGGAGCCACCGTCCAGAGCACGTGCTTTCTTGCCTCAAACTGAAACATGTTCCACACAGCGAACCGAACCGCCGGACCCAAAGCGCGCTTTTTTGATCCCCGCGCGGCCGATAGTGTGCGACGATCCCATCGCAATCGCTTTCTATCGCGTGCCTTACGTGTATGCATTGGGTTGAATAAATTAAAAGCAAACCGACCTGCCCCTTCCTGATAACTAACGCATGTGGTTCATAATGTTATTCACATCGCTATCAGGCAAACGAGAAATCCGGTTAGAATTGAGAACTTTTCGTACGCCTTACCACCAATCGAGACGAAGTGGGGAAACGATGAAGCGATGATGCGGAACGGATGGTTTGTCATTATAGTAATTACGGTCTTTACTGTGCGTCGCGGTGACTACGTCACGTTTTAGTAGGAAACGTTTAGTGTTTCATGTAAAACTTTTCCATTTTACATTGGTTACAATTTGGTTGGTGTTTTCTTTCTTTTTTTTTCTTCAATGCTGGTTCCATCGTCCAGAATATACGTGGTAGTATAATAACCTTTTGCCATTTTCAGCACGCCAGGCTACGATAGGAAACGCAACAGGTTATGCAAATTGATTTATTTAAAAACAGCATTTTTCTGTGTATTTATAAGATTGTATTGGTTGAGCGAAAAGTGTTAACATTTTCAAATCGCTAGAATAAAATTTTATTATGATGTTTCAACCAAGAAGGCTCCAGATAAGCCCATACAAAATGGGGGATATATCTCTTAGTAGCATTATTTTTAAAACCATTCAAATTGTTTGGATTAATCATCGCGAGCCCTAGGGCACCGCTTTCCGCACAAAAGTAATTAGAACGAACAATATTCTTGTCACGCTGCGAACAGAATAGAAACCACAAACGCTTGCAGACCGAAACTGCGGAAATGAATATGCATGAGAAACTTCCGTGTTCCATGATCCAGTGGTGTAATGTTCGAATTTTTGTTTTCGTCGCTCATTTGCTATAAAAAAACCCCCCACCATCCGTTGCTATAGCAAAGCGTCATTCGATTTCAACGTTAGGCATTAGAATGGCTCCGAGCATTAGAATTTTACATCGAAGCAGAACTTAATTTCTAACAGTACGCACGATTTAAATAATATTCATTCCGCATACCAGCTGACTGATCACTCGAAATTAAATATCTGTAGTTGCTGATTTTGGTATTCTTTTGCTACTAATAATTTTTTATATTTATTCATTTTATTATAGCATGATGATGTTATTTTCCCTTACCAAGCAATGCGAAATTGATACAAACACATTTTCAGATAGGACCACACGAAGATCTCCACTAGAAATATTCGTAAGAGGAGTATTTTCTAACTTCAACACGAACACAACGATCCTAGTCTACGTACTAGAACACCCACAGATGTTGATTCGGTGGTAATAAACAACACATGCACAACAGCATGAACATAAGCTTGAAATAATTATCGTCATCATTGTGAAAAAAAAATCCCATTACCTACCACAAAGTCGAGCGACGAACGAATACGGAACGATCTTCCTAGCTTCTCCTCTTTTATGAGATTTTTTGTTTAGCTTATTAAATTCTCACACGCACAACAATTGGCGTCGGAAACCTGTTTGCGATAGACGCGCAAGTCTGTCTTTTCATCATGTACACCTGCATCCCGCACATCAGAAGCCATTCTAACGCGGAACCTATCACATGCGCTAGACAGCTCCGCTATGATCGCGTACGTGGCGTTAATTGTGTTGTGTGCGCTGTTTTTGCGCTTTGTCTCGTTTCGCTACCAAGTGTACCGCACGGTCGGGCACGTACCTGGGCCACCGGCAAACTTTCTCCTCGGCAACACACTGGAACTGGCGCGGTATGATACGCAGGGTAAGTGGCGACACGCTTCTAAGCTAATCCTAATCGTTGCGTTCTAAAGCAGCTCACCTTTTTCGTAGTACTTTTCGAAAAGCTGAAAGAATACTTCAACCGCTACGGAACGGTTATAAAGCTCGATCTGCTCAGTAAGTGCTGGTTCATATTTTCCTCCCCGAGTGACGTCGAGGTGGGTAGTATGCTTCTGAAATTTCGCACTAACGTTTAGCACTAAGTCTAACGTTTGCTTCGATCTTCCCCGTAGCGCATCATCTCGTCGAACGAGTTCAATCGTAAATCGTTGGATTATGTCATTCTGGACGAGTGGCTTGGCAACGGCATACTGCTGGACCATGGCAGCAGCTGGTTTACCAATCGCCGAGCGTTGACCGGTGCGTTTCACTTCAAGATACTCGATAGCTACGTACCGGTGTTTGAGGAGCAGGCGGATGTGTTGGTCCAAAAGCTGCTGGATCAGGCAGGAGCGCCGGTGGATGTTTTTGCGCTGGTAAAGCTCTACACACTGGACGTCATTCTCGAGACATCGATGGGTGTCCGTTGTCGCGCACAGCTGGAAGATTCCGACTACGTTCGGGCAGTTTCGAAGTGAGCATTGCCTGTACGTTCCAGCCAGGAACTATGATCCATTTTTTTATTCCTCGTTCGCGCGGTCAGCCTCTCGCGCATCACCTTCTGGCGGATGTACAACGCTATGGGCTTCTCGGATTTCACTTTCCGGATGACGAAACACTACAAAACGTACCGAGAGTCGATCAAGATCAATCGAGACTTTACGACTTCCGTCATCAAGCAGCGGCGGGCGGAGCTGGTCTCCTCGATGCCGTCCCGAGTTGAGCCCGAATTGAAACCGGAGAAAGGGCGCCTCTCGCTGCTGGACATACTGTTGCGTTCCGACATTACCGGGCGCCAGTTTAGCGACGAAGAGGTTTACAGCCAAGTTAACAACTTCATGTTTGCGGTAAGCGGCGCTTGACGTCAGGAGAGCATCGTCACAATTCCGAAATTTTCCCATTCGGTATCTTCTACAGGGCCACGATACTACGTCCAGCGCCATCACGTTCATCCTGTACGCGTGCGCCAAGCATCCCGACGTGCAGCAACGCGTGTATGAAGAGATTATCGCCGAAATACCCAACGATCAACCGGTCAGCCAGCAACTCATCACTAACCTAAAGTACCTCGAGCTGGTGATAAAGGAATCGTTGAGGATGTTCCCACCGGTACCGTACTATTCGCGGCACATTGATCGTGACACTACGATTAGTGGCATCCGGCTGAATAAGGGATCGACCATCGTGTTCGGGGCGTACATGATGCACAACAACCCGGAATATTTCCCCGAACCGGATCAGTTCCGCCCGGAACGGTTCGAGGATGGTGAGACGAATCGCAACCCGTACGTTTACATCCCGTTTAGCGCCGGCAGCCGGAATTGTATTGGTGAGTAGGATTGCACGCAGACAGAGCTGTGAGAGCATCACATCTCGAACACGTCGATTTTCTCATCCGCAGGACAAAAGTTTGCGCTAAACGAACTGAAAACCGTACTGGTAAAGATTCTGCGCCGCTGCAAAGTCGTACTACCAGATCCGGAGTTTGTGCCAAAAATGAAGATGGAGCTGGTGCTGAAGCCGGCCAACGGTATGCCACTACAGTTTTTGGACCGAAACAAATAACCTGAATACACGGTGTTGTTAGAAATAAAGAAAAAAAGCACTTGGGTGATTAGGATTCAAATAAAATCGCAAATATTTTCAATTTTGTATGAATACTAATAATCTTAATTAATTTCTACAATCATCTTTGGTGTACATTTCGTAAAAGAAAAACTTAATATCGTTTAATAAATTTCAACGGTAGGCCCTCCGCTGGTTTTAGCACAATCTCGGCCTTCAGTCGCGGAACGTAATCCTGCCTCGCAAGGCGAATTTGAAAGCGCTGTAACAGCTTCACCAGCGTGCTCTTCAGCTCGTACAGGGCAAATTTTTGTCCGATACAGTTGCGGCTACCGGCACTGAATGGAATGTACGCGTAGCGATTGTACCCTCGGGTTTCTGTGTCGGGATTCGAGCGTTCGAACCGACTCGGATTGAAGTGCAACGGGTCGGGAAAGTATTCTGGATTGCGATGCATGGTAAAGATATCGATTGCTACACTCGTGTCTTGCTTTATCCGCACTACATCCACCATTGTATCGCAGTCGGCGCGGCGTGCAATGATCGGAACGGGTGGGAAAAGCCGGAGCGATTCTTGGATGACCATCATCATGTACGGGAGCTGGTTTAGTGTCCTGGGAAAATGGAATTCGTAATTGAATGCATCCTATAAACTGCACAAATTAAGCCAAACTTACTTCACACACTTTTTACACAAATCAGTGTGCAGCGCAGCGGTCGTCATGCATTCACATTCAGCTTCCACCGTTTGCGTTATCTCCTCGTGTAGTTTCTCCTGTATATCTGGATGTTTTGCCACGTTGTACAAGAGAAAGGTTAAGGCGGATGCTGTTGTATCATGACCCTAAAAATGATGAAATTTTTTAACGGTCGTTCCTCAATGTCCCATTTCCATCGAACTTACCGCGAACGTGAACGTGTCCACCTCTTCACGAATATCTTCATCCGATAGGGATTTGTCTTCGATACGGGTCTCCAGTAACTGGTTGAGCAACGCATACGGTCGTTTCCGGCACGGTTCTTCTTTCGGTTCTTCCTCCGATGCACGGATTTGCTCCGAAAGAAACTTCTTCTTGCGCCCCTGGTCGATCAAATTGCGCGTAAAGTTCCTTGACGTTTCCACAAGCTCAACAAACTTCCTACTGGTCCAGGTCATCCGGAACAGTGCGTCAATGTTGACGAACACGTTGAACATGCGCCAGTACAGAATGGAACTCAGTTCTTCCACGATCTGCGTGTACCGTGCCTGGCGCTGCCTGACCCTCTCGTCCCCGTTCATTTCGACGCCCATCGCCGTCTCGCACAGGACGCCGAGCGTGTGCAGTTTCAGCTCGGGAAAGATGTCGATGGCTTCACTCGAGTGGTCCACCAGCTGGGCGAGCTTATCGCAGAGTGCATCTGCCTGCCGGTTGAAGACGGGCACAAAATATGGCATGAGGTTGAAGCAAGGTGCGATGGCTTTCCGTCGGAGCATATGTTTATAGCCCCGCGATATGAGCAGTCCGTCGCCGATCCATTCCGCAACTTTGTCATAATCTTCCGATTTTCGGCTAAATTTGTTCGACAACAGAACGGCCTGGAAAGAGTAAAGACATGTTATGCTTCAATCGTTTACTGTTGTCCTTAACATAAACATTAGTTACCTCCGCTGCCTCGGGCGAGGAAAAGACAATAGTATAATCGTAGAAAAAATCGAGCTTGTACACTTTCCCGTAAGACGTTCCGAACGCGATAAGTTGATCAAATATTTCTGCAACAAGAACACGCAGATAAGAGTTAATCGCTCGCTAGGCGTTCTTGATGCGTTCTTCGCTACGTACCAACGGGGCCAACGCCAAGGAATGATACAACGTTACCGATGAGGGGGTAGCGTTTCGGTCCGGGCAATCGCGTGTATTTTTCCAGTTTTGAGTCGATGGCGAACAAAAGAACACCAATCAACAAGAGCACAACCAGCCAGAACAACATTTTAAGCAAAGCGAAACGCTTGAAATCAAAACAAACAAATCATCGCCTAGCGCTGGGCAATGACAGCAAATGATAAACAAACCAATTGGTGGTGGTAGTGACGTGCGAAATGTTCACCAATACTCCGTCAAATGTTTTTACGTAGCGGGAACGTGCAGTCAGTGTGTGTTCAAAAACTTTAACCACTGTTTTAACTTCTCAATTTTGGGAAAGAGTTAATTTTCATTTCAGAGTTTTTTTTCAGAAATCTTACGTTTTATTCAAATATAGCCTCATAATTGTCCATCATGGCAATGATACACTCGCGCGGCACTGCGGTCATGTTTTGAAATTTCACTGGACACACATCGGCCAGCGTTTCATTGAAGATGAGAGAGCTAAACAAAATTCCCAGACTGAAACCATCCACCTCATTCTCTTCTATGGCAGCGACACTGAAAATTAAAGATCCAATTAGAACGCTTGTAGTGAATATTATTGTTCAATTTCACAACTTACCTGCGCAGGTGTTTAATGAGAACTTTGAGCGTGTTTTGTCTCACTTCGTCCAGACTGTGGAGCAACTGTTTAACTTTCACCTGCGTGTTGATTTCTAGTGATAAAACAGAGAAGAAAGCGCTGGCTGAAACTATCGTCTCTGAATTTGCAACAATCAACACACTCACTCATATCCACCACATCCGGCAGGTACTTCGCACAAGCTTCCAGCGATATCAAGGGATCCTTCAATTCACGTAGAAACAGCTTTAATATGCCACACACCTCGTGGGGCGATTTCTGCTTCCGCAGGCGTTTATAGTTATTTGCATTGATGTCATAACGCAAGTTCTGTATCGTGTTGTGGTCACCGGAAACTCGGTACAGGCCCGGACTCCTCATAAACTTCTCGTTCGTTTCCAACGCCGTAATGCACTCGTGTATGACCTTCGGTATCCGCGGGTGCTCCAGCATGACCACATCCTGGAGGTAGGTGTTGAAGCAAGCTTCATCTGCGGAACCGAAAGTCAGTAGTTTTTTTATTATATTGTTTCTCACACACACGCACAAATCCACCAATAAACACTTACTCTTGATAATGTTACGCTTCTCCAGCGTTTCTTTATCGGTGCGCCGCTTCAGCTTTAAGTACACTAGTAATCGTCCCGCGTTGAAATTTTTTCCCGTCACGTTGTTGTACGTTTCCTGCAACTCGTCGTTCGCGCACTGCAGCCGTTCGTTCTCCGCCTTTACCTTGCCGTGTTCCTCCTGTAACGCGGTATAGCTATCTTGAAGACTTTTGTATTTCTCCAACAGTAATTGGTGTTGTTCCTGTAGATAACGAAACTGGGCGGCTGTGTCTATCACTATCGAGGATGTAGATATTGGCTGCAAAAAGGTGAATCAATTTAGTAAAAAGTCCATCGCCAATTTGCGGTACCTATTTGGAGCGTGTTTACCCTCGAGTTAGTAGCATATGCCGCTGGGGGCCTTGCTGGTCTGAAAATGCAAAAAATGAGTCATGTCGAATGATTGAAAAGCGCATACTTCTATGTCACCAATACGCCCGCCAATGTTACCTCTTTTTTATCGTCGCCGTTCGATTTGAAAATGCGTCGACCACGCTACGTGGCTTTACCTTGCTCTGTGCTAAGCCTAAGTAGCTTTCCATCTTGGAGGCCAATTCTTTCTGCCCGAAAAAATCGACCCGCTTCACTTACAACGACGTCGAAGCCCAACGTACATCCCCAACTGATAAAATGCAACGAGTCATAGCTTGTATGTCGTTGTTGTAGATGAAAATGTTACACTACCACGGCATCACCGCAGCGCGCCTTACAGAGCACGTCCCACACCAACGGAAGCTATCTTATCGATTTGCTGATAAACATATGCGCTACGCGCCAACCGATTTCGCAGCATAGGAAATCGGCAGTCGCGAATGGAACACACTTTACTTTCATACTGCAAGGCGACCAATACGCAATATTTAACAAAGGCTTAAAATCTGAAAAGGGTAGGAATTTTAATCACGTGATAATGGAAACTCTTTTTACATGTTAAGAGAGTGAAATATAATTTTGTTTATTCCTGTCGTTTGCTAAAACTGAAAAATATTTGCTATCCTTTGCTTTACACCTTGATGTGAATAAATATTACTTTTTTAAACGGCACGGATAAACAGATGCCCGGATAAACGGTATAACGTGTGGCGCACATTTGTAATGTTCTGCTATTCGAATTTTTCAAACATATGGTTGTGGAATAAGCGGCACAAAATCGATTGATTTGCTTATAATAAATAATATTATAATCCTTTAATAAATTTTTCCTTTTTCTGCTTGCACCTTACTCTGACGATAGCTAAAAAGCTGCCGACGAAAATAAGTTGCTTCCATTTAGCTGTCAACACACACCAGTTGTCAAAGCTCTCGTACCGATTTGCTACTTGGACCATCAATCGTCTTAGCATACAAAAAAAGATCGTGCGTATTTTGCTGCCGTGGTTCCAGGGAAACTACCGTTTTTCCTGCCTCCCTCTCGCTGTAGGGTGGAAAATTGCTGCACAATTTTCACAGTGCGCGTGGGTGTAGAGCGTTTAGTTTCCACGGACGAGCCCGATCACAGTGGTAATCAAGTGCTGAGTGCGTAAGTGGTGTCGAAGCAGCTGTTGTTCGCTTTTCTCGGCGACCGGAGCGAACAACTCCTCGCAGCCGGAGGCGCAATGAATGTGAACGTGAAATTATCCCTGCTGGTGGCAGTGGCGTTGGCAATAAACTGCCTCTCGTTGCGTTCGGTTTACGGATATACGGTACCGAAAGTGAACCCCGTGGATAGTGCTGATTCGCACGATGTAGACGAAAGCTTCCTCCAGCAGCCCCATTACCGTGGCAACGATGAACTGTTGGACGTGTTGGCGCACCTGCAGAAGGACTACCCGGACCTCGCCAAGGTGCACACGATCGGCCAGTCGCTGGAGGGTCGCCCTCTGGCCGTGCTGGAGATTCGCCCGAACGTGAACCGTCCGCGGCCCCTGCTGATGCCCATGTTTAAGTACGTTGGCAACATGCACGGCGACGAAACGGTAGGTCGCGAGCTGCTGCTCTACCTCGCCCAGTACCTGCTGGCAAACTATGGTCGTGATCCGGAAGTCAGTGCACTGGTGAACGAAACCGCCATCTACCTGATGCCGACGATGAATCCGGATGGCTACGAGCGTTCCAAGGTAAGCAGAACCGGCCCTTTCCGCAGAACATATTGTAGCAACAGCGCTAAGCTTCCGCGGATTGGTCGTGGGTGGGAGAAACCACCATCATCACCAGCATTGTCACCAGTACCAGCTGGGGTGGTTGGTGACGTCAAACGTACAATACAACGCTATTCAAATCTACCAGCAGTAAGCGAGTGCTGACGGTAACAGATGGACACGGCGGAAAGCTTTTAATGGTATGCCAAGGAGAGTAAAAAGGATTGTGAGTATCGCATTTTATGGGATGCTTTACATTTCCGAGACAAGCACTGAGTTTCTTAACGACAGCTAGCGATATGTATAATTATCACGAACATGTGGACTGGGGGTATCCCACACTGTGGTATGTCCAATCAACGCAAAATCAGAAGCGAACTGTACAAAAATCCCCTTATTGCAGCTCTGTACACTACTGTGTAGAGTAAATATACCAGAAACTGCGCTTAAAATGGAAGAACTAAACTCTAACTCAAAGAAACGCAACTTGAAGCCACGATTTTGATGATGAAAAATGTAGAGTACCGTAGCCACACCTCATCTAGCCGGATCTCGTCCATAGGCAGCTCCGAATGCCTTTCACCAGCATCCCGCACTAGATGGGGGCAATGGCAAAAACCGGTCACCACTAGCAAACGTGCTCGCGGGGGCCGTCGTTTGTTGTTATATCATGTCGCTCCCTTTCTTACCTTCGTCTTACTGCCGTGCGTTGCTCTGATGTGCGCTTAAACATGGCAGAGGGCAAGGGAGGGCGAGCTAGTGGATCGCTTCCGGAATTCCATCACACGCAGATTTCCTCCGCGGACGATTACGTTCTGGGTCAAAACTTTCACTCTCTGTCTCTTTCACAGAGGAAATGCGTTCAAAATGCGGAAAATTCTGTCCGTTCCAGATCAGACGTACCGAGAGCTAGTAAATATACTGTCGGTGCTATGTGGAGAATTCTAATGGGGTAACAGCGTGTGCATTGTGTTTGTTGCTTCCCGTAGCAACCGTGGGCGAACCGTTGTGGATGTGAAAAACAGTTTTCACTTTGCATGCATCCGTGAACGAACTACTAGATCGACCAGCCGTCCACGAGCGCGCAGTGAAGCGTTGATCGGTGTTTAGAGCCGTGTGACACAGTTTAGCATCATCCATATTCTATCAAACGCGTCGTCGCTAACTGGTTAGAACGCTTTCGGATAACAAACACAGTAGAGAAATTATTCCGGTTGAGCAGATAGAATAACAATGTTTTATTTAAATAACCATGTCTATAGAGAGAAACATAGGGAAAAAGCGACAAATTTCACCACTAATTGGAAAAGTGTTCCATCAACTACTTAAACTTTTCATCCGCACACACTTCAAATCTAACCTACAGCCCCAATTGGCGAGAAAGTATGCAGACATTAATGTTTGCCTCAATTAACGCATCTTTGCTGCTCATTTGATAGTCTGTCGATAATAGGTGAGGGAATTTTAATTTCCTCAAATCACGATGCGAATGAAGCACTGCCCCTCCTCCGCCTTACGACTGGTGTCATCTTAAGGTCATCAATGCCATGGCCAGGCGCTGGAACGATTGCACACACTAACAACCGGAGCAATCAACGCGCAGAAGGTGGCTGCTCGATTGTTATTATTCACTCCGCAAACATTCGCCCGAGCTAAGCGCCGTCTAATAGTGCATGTGGATGAAAGCGCGTCTCGTCCGTGATTCAGTCTTTTTGCATCGTCCCATTACACAATGGAGGACGGGCATAAAGGATGGTCTTGAAACGCCAGCAGCACACCAACGAACATAGCGAGGGTTGTCCTTTATTGCCCTCCCATCTTCCTACTGATGACGTGTGATCGTGACGCGCTTTGCGTTTAACGTTGCGAGGGTTTCTCAGCCAAATGCTTTGCTGTCGTATGTACCATATGTGTACCCTCGTGGGACGATTGATAGGAAACTCCCACGTCAAATTAGCCCGTGCCTCGGGATGCATCGTATCGGATGTTTGATTCAATTACTTACCAATAAATAATCCCGCCATTCATCCGGCAGGCGTATTATCGTACAGCTCATGGCGAAGCGTTGCAGTACGCGTCAGCACGGGGAAAACGGGAGCAAAGAACGGTACATTTAATTAGCACCTTTTAACAACCGTCACCGATGACAGTGCGTCGTGTTGCAGGTTTGGGTTCAAGTCAATCCAAGTAGCTATCGTCTGGATTGCGCGCCCTTCTCCACTTGTGTAGCCCGCTGTGAACCATTCATTAAACACTGACTGGAAGTAATCGATTAGTTACAACAGTATCAAACGATAAAGAATGAACGAACCTTCGTTGCATTAGTACGCACGTTGCGACACAAGTAAAAAAAAACACTATACCTCCCCCATGCGCTCGAAACAGGAGAACACGGATTGTGATAATATTATCCGATAACATTCCGCAAACCATCCCCGGAGGCCATCTTTTTTTGTTATTGCAGTGAGCAGGCGACGATATTCGCGAACGCGGACGTTTAAACCGAGCAAGCAGCCATTTCGATTTAATGCTGCGATAGACACAACGTGGTCGACGTAATTTCCATTTGCGCTTGTGTTTTTGTTTTAGTTTTTCCACTATTTTATTTTACCTGTCAGAGCTGTTTATTGCGATTGTAGCGAAGCATTTCGATAAGCAATAATAACAGGCTGGAAAAAAAACATAATACTGTTGAATTCAACTGTCTTTCTGCTTGCTTATGTATGATACATCAAGCGACATAAATTAGTCTCAATTCACCACCAACTAGACGGAAATTTTTTGTGATGTTAATGGCACAACAGTAACATAAATCCTTAACAAAAATATAAATAAATTTCCTTTTTCAATCTCCCACCCGAGAAATGAGTTACAGTAAAATTTAAAACCCATCAAAACAATTTTAAACTGATAGGAATTATTGTAGCTTATCCATCAAACCTTTGTCCTTTCTATGCTTTACTTGAAAAGCTTGGAAATCCATGCGTGGGAAGATTTTTCTCAACGTTGACGACAGAAGCTTCCATCCGTCGGGCGTTGGTTTTCCCTTTTAAAAATATGCAATACCATTTAGCGACAGACGATGAAAAGCAAATCGAGGTGCATTGCGTGGGTTGTGTAGCAGAATTGCTTTCCATCTTCCTAGCCCGCTGGGATGAAGGTTTAGCGGGTGGCAGCGCAAACTAGAGTACATTTTTAAAATACCGAGAAAAGACGTTGACAAATTATTTTTTATCTGTTGCGCCTTGTATCCGGTGATACATAAATAACTTGCCCTGTTGGCAACACACCAGGGTAAGGAGGGTGACCTTTATCAAAATATTTCGTCTATGTGTGTTTCCAGGAAGGTGTTTGCGAATCGCCCGCGGACTATGTTGGTCGGTACAATGCAGCCAATGTGGATCTGAACCGAGATTTCCCGGACCGGTTCGATGATGAGCGTACGCGGCATCAGCGCATGAAACGCCGCCAGCCGGAAACGGTGGCCGTCATGAGCTGGATCCTGAACAATCCGTTCGTGCTGTCGGCTAACCTGCACGGTGGTGCCGTCGTGGCTAGCTATCCGTACGACAATTCGATGTAAGTTTCCCGTGGTGATCGCATTGCGCTGAAGACAGAGCACCAAACATATTGTTTTCATTTTCGGTTCGTCACTCTTGGCGCAGTCATCATCACGAGTGCTGCGAGGAAAGCCGAACGCCGGACAATAAGTTCTTCAAGTATGCCGCGCTAACGTACGCCGAAAACCATCCGGTCATGCGGCAGGGGCGCGATTGTAACGAAACCTTCCAGAGTGGCATCACGAACGGTGCGTACTGGTACGAGCTGAGCGGTGGCATGCAGGACTTCAACTACGTGTACAGCAACTGCTTCGAGGTGACGCTGGAGCTGAGCTGCTGCAAGTTCCCGTACGCCCGGGAGCTGCCGAAGGAGTGGAACAAAAACAAGCGCAGCCTTCTGGAGTACGTGAAGCTGGTGCACGTCGGTGTGAAGGTAAGGGTTTTCGAGAATTGGTGCCAGGTTTTTGTACCAGTATTGAATACATTTTTATTTCGTTGATTTTTTTTAAAGGGTCTCGTCAGCGATAGTGCCGGCTATCCGATCAAGGATGCGGACGTGATCGTGAACGGTATCGAACGCAATGTGCGCACCAGCGAGCGGGGTGAATATTGGCGCCTACTGGTGCCGGGCCAGTACAACATTCGTGTTGAAGCCGTCGGGTAAGCGGAATTGGGAGCAGCTTATTTCCTTCTAACGTACTTACGGTTCCCTTTTTTCATCACTTGCAGATACTATCCGAGCGAAGAGGTTTCGGTACTGGTAAAGGCCGATCAACCGCTGCAGGTGAACTTCAGCCTGAAGGGCTACGACACACAAGAAGGTATCTAAAGCTCTTCTCTTTCCTGCTACTACGGTCGCGCACAGCTGCTGCTGCGGTGTGTCCAGAGCTTGCTTCATTTTGGCTAATCGTACCGTGCCGTAGGTCGTGGAGACAGAGTGGGAAAATTGAGCGCAAAACGGGGTGGGGGGTGCGATTGGCAAATATTATGTAGGCTTTTTTTTGGGTACAGTTTCAGGGAAAAACAATTGGTACTTTTGTTCCATTGACCCTACGAATGCCACGAGCGTTCGATCAAATTTCCTTTATTTTACCCTCTCTGAAACGAATGTAAACCAGCAAAGAACAAATTAAGTTTAACGCATAAGATTTTGCCCTAATCTAGCACGATGTCACACAAATATGTATAAAATCACCATCACCACCATCCACTACTATTTATGCATCCTTGAATAGGAAGACTCGAACGGGGCACCCAAAAACACATAGACATCCAGATGGAACACGAAACTAACTTGCACCGAGTGCTGAAGTAATGAGCGCTTTTCTAACTTCTCGAATATACTAACCCAGAGCAAAACGGATGGTGTAATAACAACAAACGAAACGATACTTACACTCTAACACTACAATCTGCAATCTAATTGCTCCTACTAACCGACAGCATCTAAGTGTGGTTGAGGGTATTGTAAGCATTACTTATGGGTTCTGCGTATACACTATGGTGTTCTGTTCGGTAACACAGACAGGCAGCAATGAATCGTTGAATGATTTAGCTTTAAGTAAGTTGATGCGAATAATCCTTGTTCTCTTGTGCATGCACACCAAAAACGTTGTGGGTTTGGAAGGTCGCCGGATTATTGTTGTTGTGATTAACTTTCCACGCTGGAAAACATGTTCAGTTCGCAAGGCTTCTCCTAACGCCTGTGTCTCTTGGAATGAAGGTCGAAAAAGTTGTGTTTATGTATAGTTTTTTTTATGTTTACTTCGTCTATTTACTCTCTTTTCCCTAAGTCTGTGAAAAATTGTCCCACTAATATACACACGGTTGAGTCAAGTTGATGTCACTAGTAACGCAGTGATAGCATTGAATAATAAATGTTGCGAGAAAAGTGCGCGCTCGAAACAGGGAACAATGGTGTTTGAGCATGTTCGTACCTATCCCCGTGTAACTATCGATTTACTCTCCCTCCCTGAAACAGGGTTAAGAAATTTATCGCTCCTCTTTTCCACTACACCAACACACACACACGTACATACACACTTACATACACACTTACATCGATGTATATTTCGAAACAATAAATGATCAAATGTTGTTCCGTAAGGGCTCGCCGTGTGGAGTTATGTAATTGTATAGAATATTGTCTCTCCCTCTGTAAAGTTGTGTAATCCGATTGTAAAACAAAACACGTGGTAACGTACGTTATAAAGAAACAAAAGCAAATCCCATAAAAAAAACACTGCACAATCTCACAAACAAGCGGGATGGAATACATGTCTACTGCAAGTCGAATCCCCGACACGACACCTCAACACCTCATCCTGTGTTGCTGGTGGACGGGCAGAGGTGCGTGAGACAACCGTGAGAGAAAGAGACAAATGTAGCGTGAGGCGAAAGTGACAAATAAAGATGATACGTACGTACTACAACACAGCAATTGAGATGTTCCATCTAAATGCCAGCGAAAAAGTAGCCTACTATAAGAGGATTTTCTTTATCTCGTTTTTATGAGCAAGTGTGTACAGTTTGGATACGGAACTACGGTAACTTGTAACTTGTAATGTATTTCGATGTGTCGAGAATGGTTTGTTGTTTGTGGTCGTGCGTATTGTGTGCGTGTGTGATTTGTCCTTGTGCTAGCGAATAAACCTGCTGTGCTCCCGAAGTGATATTTCACAACTAACCCTTTAACAAAAGACAATAGAGTCCAATGCTGTATATCGTTTTCTGCTTCTAATTTAAACTATTATATAAATTAACAACACTTAGCACGCATTACTAACACTAATTCTATTCTTAAGCTAACTTAATACTAACATTTGGCACCTTCTGATTCTTTTCTACACCTAGCACAGCAGCGAGTAAAGCAACGAGGAAGATATGTTTGCAGCACCTAATACCATAATTTATATCCATTCCAGCAAAGTCCAAGGCGGAGCAGGTGCGCGTGGTACGTGAAACATTCGACGAGTACGGTTTTGCCAAAACGCCCGAGTTCGTGCATCACAATTACACCGCCATGGTTCGGTAGGTAGCGTGCGCGCGGGAGTTTAAAGTAAGAAATTAGATTAAACACATTTTCTGCTCTTACCGTCCGTGCTGCAGCTACATACAAGATCTCGCCAGCAACTATCCCGCGATAACGCGCCTCTACTCGATCGGTAAATCGGTGCAGGGACGCGATCTGTGGGTGATGGAGGTAACGGAAGCGCCCGGCCAGCACAAGGCCGCCAAGCCCGAGGTAAAGTACATTGCCAACATGCACGGCAACGAGGTGGTCGGTCGGGAGCTGTTGCTGCTGTTCGCGAAGTATCTCTGCGAAAACTACAACCGCACGGAGCGCGTCACGAAGCTGGTCGCCCGCACGCGGCTCCATCTGCTGTTCTCGATGAACCCGGACGGGTACGAGTTGGCCGACATGAACGATAAGGACAGCTTGCGGGGTCGCTCGAACGCGAACAACGTCGACCTGAACCGCAACTTCCCGGACCAGTTCGGGCGCAACCAGTACAACAGCCACCAGGAGCCGGAAACGATGGCGGTGATGAATTGGTCGCTCTCGATACCGTTCGTGCTGTCGGCGAATCTGCACGGTGGCGCACTGGTCGCCAACTATCCGTACGATGATTCGCCGAAAGATTTCGCCTACTCGAGCGAGTACGGGAATCCGCGCACGGTGAAGAATCCAACCGAGGAGAACGAACTGTTCCAGTATTTGGCCCATGTGTACGCAAACGTAAGTGCATTTCGACACCTTTGTTTGCCAGCCAGATGGTTAGCTCAACTGTACCGTCCGTTTTACTCCCCTTCGCAACACAGTCACACACAACGATGCACCTCGGCAAGCCGTGTCCGACCTTCCTGCGGGAGAACTTCCCCGACGGCATTACGAACGGTGCCGCCTGGTACAGTGTCACCGGGGGCATGCAAGACTGGTCGTACGTGGTAGGCGGTGCGTACGAACTAACGCTCGAAGTGGGCTGCGACAAATTTCCGCCCGCCTCGCAGTTGCCCGACTTTTGGAAGCAAAACCGCGAGGCATTGCTGCAGTACGTGGAGCAGGCGCAGCACGGTATCACCGGGTACGTGAAGAGCACGATCGGGCATCCGATCGCGCGGGCTAGCGTGCAGGTCAATCAGATCGAGCACGTCACGTACACGACCGCCGACGGTGGCTTCTATCGGCTGCCGGGTCTGTACAACGTGACGGCCGAGGCGGAAGGATACGAACCGCAAACGCTGCAGGTGCGCATCCCGCCGGAAGCCGAGCAGGCGGTACTGGTCGACTTTCAGCTGATGCGTGACGATCCGCAGCACTGGTCGTCGGCGTACGACTACCGGACGCTCGAGAACATCCTGAAAACGCGCTACCATTCCGATGCGGAGCTGAAGTCCATTATGGCCGAGTTCGAGAACAAGCACTACAAATCCGTATCGCTCGAGTTCGGTGGTAATGAGGTGTCGATGGCGTATCCTTCGGTCAAGGTGACCGATAACGTAAGTGCCCACACATTCCGACACATCGAGCGAAACCAATCCTCCCGCAACCGGTACGATTTGTCTGCTCTGCTTTTCTCCTCCCACAGATCGGAACACCGGAAGAGACGAAGCTACACATTCTGATCGTTTCCTCCCTCTTCCAAACGGCCGCCATCGGTCGTGAGATGGTGATCAACTTGGCACGCCACGTGCTCGCCGGCTACCTCATCAAGGAACCGTTGCTGATCAAGCTGCTGCAAAACACCGTACTGCACTTCGTGCCGGTCAAGAACGATTTCGACGAAATCGTGCAACAGTACCGGGCGAATGAATCGGTCTGCAATCCAACGCTGCACTCGGACGAGCTGGCGGATAAGCTGCTGAACGCGGAAACCGACCACCGGAAGGACATGTTCCTGCGCATGCTGAAGGATGAGGAGTACGATCTGGCGCTTACGTTTGCCGCCGGTGGACACGACGTGTTGTGAGTACCGTTGGTTTGGTGGCTTCTGGTTTAATAAAACACTCACCTGTCGTCTGCGTGCGTGTCTTCTGCCCCCGTGTAGCTTCCCGAACACGGACGATAAGGTCGCGATCTACTCACGATTTGCGGAGAAAATCAAGGGTCACAAGTACCGGCAGCCGCTGAATGCGACCGAACCGTGTGCCGTTGACGCCGGCCAGCTGCACCAAGTCGAAGCGACGCAGCGTGTCACGAACGCCATCCAGAAGCTGTACGAGGTGCCGCTGTTTACGATGCAGCTGGGCTGCTGCAAAATGCCCACCGAAGCGTCGATCGCAACCGTGTGGCGCCAGAATCTCGAGCGCATGCTCAACTTCCTGCGGCTCATCGATACCGGCATCAAGGGCTACGTGAAGGACGTGCACGGTGCGCCCCTGCGCAAGGCGATCCTGCGCGTGCACGGCAACAATCTGATCTACAAGGTGACACCCAATCTGGCCCACTTCCGCATCGTGCTGCCATCCGGCTCGATGGAGATCGAAATCAGCTGCTACAACTACACGTCGCGCATCGTGCCCATTACGCTGGGCGACAACCAGATACTGGATCTCGGTGATATCGTCATGAAGGAGGCTGCCCGGCCACGGGAGAGCATCGTGGAGCCACCGGTGCCGGTTGTGCCGCATGCGGAACCGGAAAGGCACCGCGACTTCGGTGTACTGGAGCCGGCCAAAACGATGAAGGTGTTCCCGCTGGACGGTGGTGTGGAGATGAACGCTGTCGTGAGCGGTATGAGGATGGTTCCGTGGCACGCCGTGCGCACGCTCTTGGTACGATCGGTTTAATCGATTTTCCATCCCGCACGGCAGGTATCGTACTGGACGATGGCAATCACCCGCTGCCGGATGCGAAAGTGTACGTCACCGATGCGCACACGTCGCAAATCCTGGCTACGGCGCGTACCGGACCGTTGGGGAAATTCGAGTTCGACACACTGGCCGGCACGAAGGACATCGTGATACATGCGGAACCGTCCGGCTATGCACCGGGAGAGAAGTAAGTCACCTTGCGCTGATTCGAAATACGGCTCCTTGTTACCGGTTAAAGAACCATTTGGTAATTTAGTCAGTGTTAGTGTCCTAGTTTTGGTGTCCTTTAAAATTCCATAATCCATGAACAAATTATTTTATGACTTTTTTTTCTTGTCGTTGTCCACTGCTACACCCGTTGTGTCAGATTGTTATTTCCAATTCAATCGCAGCATGCATCGGAGCATGTTGCCATCGTGCTGACTGACAGAACACTAAAATATTTAATCATCCGCAGAAAAATTAGCCAAGGACCGTTGGGTGGCGCGTCCGGCATCGTGTTCCATCTGACCCGCGACGAACGGGTGCTCGGTTTGCCGCGCCTAGTCTTCGTTATCCTGGCCGGATGCGTTTCGGTCGGCATCATCGTCGGCGGCATCATGTGCTTCATGTACATCCAGGCCCGTCGGCGGGACTCGCGCTACTACTACAACTTCTCGCTCCTACCACAAAAGGGTGAACTCAACCGGAAGCTGTTCGATGACGACGAGGAAACCGAGCTCTTCCGCGCGTCAACGAAAAGTAAGCCAGTGGTGGAGAGAGAGAGCCAGAGAGAGAGAGGGAGAGAGAGAGAGAAAACACAGATAACATGACTCTCACTTTTTTTACTTCCTTTCTTCCATGGCAGAACTGCAACCATACTACGATGACGAACGTGATCCGCTCACCGATACCGAGGACGACAGTGAGGAGGAGATCGTCATGCTCAACCCGTCCTTTCGCAATACGACAAGTCAACCGTAAACCGGTCATTCTACGTTGTGCGAATCACGGCAACGGTCAATTACTCCCATAACTTAATATCCCCTAAACGGCGGGCTGTGTCGGAGATTCCGTTTCGTTATAAGGCGACTCTCAGCTCCATGGGCCTTGCCCCTCCCCCTTGCCTTGTGACGAGTGTTTTATAAGAAAATCAATGAACAACGAACGAAATAGGAGATCGGCGTCGATTACCTATTCCCTTCCACTAGTGATTTGTGATAAACGGTGGCCGCCTCACACGACCGACTAAAATGACATCCCCCACCCAGTAAAGCATTTTCGATGCCGTGTAATATTCGAGAAGGCGAATGGCGCGCAACGCTCACTCGAACGGATGTGGTCGGCGCTGTAAGTGAGTGCAAGAAGTGGACATTATGTTAAGAAGAGACAAAACGCGGCAGAGGAGAAGTGTAAACCATGTACTATGGTCATTCCATCGGCAGGAACAGAGCAGAATGTTTAGAATAATTTATTATTTTTTATAAGCAAAACTCTACAATAAACCCCACGGACAGTGTTGTACAAATACACTACAACGTTTTTTACTGGCTTGTATGTGTGGCATGGGAAGCCATATTGTTCTCACGCTCAAATGGAGAGATACCGGTGGTAGACGAAAATGCTGTTTTCTCCCAATGGCTGCTATGTTAATACTTCGAACACTACGAACTTGGGAAGAGACTATTTATCTTAGGTCAACAACAAAATGTTGTGCAGTATTAGGTGTCATCTTTAGTGTACTTAACTCGAACCTGGTTTTCTCAGAAGAAAACGGATGTACTGTGATATTCGTAAACGCAGGATAAAAACTAAACCCCAAGCATTTTTGTTATGATCGTCTCGTCCAACACCCGCCCGCAAACACACTGCCGAACCGTTTTATTTGTTGCTTCTGCGTTCCTAAACTCGGTATCATCCGATATAATGATTCTTCTGTTTCAGCGATCAGCTTCATAACATTTAAAAAAATCTAGTAAAAACTGTATTTTGTTGAGGATTGTTTCGTAAGGAATTTCAGTTACTTGTTTTTACTCTCAACGAAGAGGCAAATTTCGTTGGTTG
>JXXA01002189.1:0-18081 GCA_000956255.1 Anopheles punctulatus | reverse complement strand
CCTTCCGTTCTCTCAAAGAAGTGTTCGTTTCAAAAACGATTTCGCAGATTCATTTGCACTGGCTATTTCACACATATAATATTTTTGGAGTTCTTTTTCGGTCGCAATTAATTTATTGCCTTTTTTTTATTACCCTTATAGAATGGGTAGCAAAAGCTTCGAAGAAGAAATTGTTACTGAAAGGCAACACGTTCTTTCGCGATTCTAAACGATT
This sequence comes from Anopheles punctulatus, assembly GCA_000956255.1. Lineage (NCBI taxonomy): Eukaryota > Metazoa > Arthropoda > Insecta > Diptera > Culicidae > Anopheles > Anopheles punctulatus. The sequence goes on along the minus strand of JXXA01002189.1, from coordinate 17,867 downwards.
GTATGTTGCATTTCTTTCCGTCACATAATGACACCTTTCGGGAATCATCCATTTGTAGCTTATTCGTTTAATTTATGTAAATATCGCAATATATTTAACTTAGCCGGCAAAATCATTCCGACACGAGTGAGAGACGAGGGGAGTACATGAGCTATCGAGATACATACATGTAAAAAAAGAACGTAGTATGCCGTGGCTCACCGTTGACCGCGGAGCAGGGAGAAACGAATCGTTGTGTCTTTATGCAGTTGTTATGTATCTGTTTCTGTCCTGTAATATTGTTCAGCATCTCACCATGACAGACGACTATCCGGTGCTAATGATTCGAAACGGAGGAATTGGAAACCATCGTTCCAGTTACGAGTATATCGTAGCTGCTGTGTCTATTGCTGTCGGTGGCTAATTTGCGTTGGCGCTTAAATGCTGTGGTAGCGAGTTTTCATTTGCATTATACTTTTTTATGAGTTTCTCGAGAGTGCAAAAGACACTAATCTCATGTTGTAGTAGTATACGCAAGGAAGCGACGGTAAACGCGCGTTTGAAGCTAGTATATATGATGTGTATGCTTGTGCGGGAGTGTGTGTGTACGGTGTTAGGTAATATTATGATAAGGTTATGGAGTACTTGCAATAAATAGAAGCACTTTGGAACACATCTGCCTACTGCGGCTCCCGTCGCTGTATAGTATATCGTAACGCTTCCCTTCTTGTTTGCTTTCCATTATCATGTCCGGTGGCTTTAACGAACTACGCCTTTTCGCATACACTTTACTACTTCCGGTTAAGCCCCGCCGACTGTTTGATCATCTCTAATCGACTATCACACTTGAATATCCTTCCTTTCCTTTTCCCGTATTAGATTCACTGTTTGCTAGCATTTTCTCCCTCCCCTTCCGCCTTCTTGTTCAGATTCCCTGTTTCATTACCGTCCCAGCACTGCTTATTCACACAATTCATTCACTCACAGCAGCATGCACTCAAATACTTACCTTCCAGGTTTGGAACGATACGTACAGAATCGTACTTTTTACCACATGCATTCAATTAATAAAACCAATTCCCACCCCGGAAGCCTATTGCCATATGCTTAACTATACGCGTGCTGTCCAACGTCATTTAAACTTATTCCATACAACTAACGTTTTGCTAACATTTTACACTTCCTTCCAACGTGCCTGTACACAGACCTGCAGCTAGCTAATCTAGTTACCTAGGTTTCAGCTTTGTTGTATCTTGTGTGTGTGTTCTGTTGTGTGTGAGTTTCTGTCATTTTGTAGTTTTGCTCTCGCTATCTATGCGTCCTGAATTAAATCTTTCTAACCATTTTCCAGCTCTAACCGGCACTTAATTGTTCCAGCCCACAGAAAGCACCTCGTTCGTAGAATTTAAAGTTTCACTACCCTCTTTTGCGTTATACATTTTTTGCCCCGAGTTTCGCTCGTGTCCGCAAAAGTGCTATCTCCAATGTATAATGAACTGTATGTAAAGCTGAAGAAAAGCGGCAATTCCAGTCCCTGCTGTCGTGAGAGCTAAACGCCACTGGAAGCATTGAATAGCTGCTGCAAAATAGTCAGCCCCTCGCTCCACAGGCCCCGGGCTGCCGGCCAACCGGTCACGGCGGTACCTACCGCCTTCGGCGTCGGCAACACCATCCGTCAGTCCTTGGTGCAGAGCAGCAGTGCGTCGACGACGCTGCAAATTTCGTCGAAATGTGGCCGACTTTCCGGTTCGTACGACCAGCACTTGAGCATCAGTCGGTACATCTCGGGCGGTGCGCCTTCCGGTGTCGGCATGCGATAGCCCTCGTCGATTCGTTCACGTGCCATCGAATTGCTCATGCCCGAGTAGGGCGTATCGCCCCGGCTGAAGATTTCCCACACCAGGATACCGTACGACCAGACGTCACAGAGCGATGTGTACTTGCCAAAGTTCAACGCTTCCGGTGCGGTCCACTTGATCGGAATCTGCTTCATGCCTCCGGACACTAGGTGGGAAAGGTGCCGAGCGAACCGAGTGTTATTAGCGCACAATCTCATTTAGTTCATTTCAGTGAAAATCTTACCGATATACTCTTCCTCCTCGCGCGACATGCCAAAGTCGGAAATCTTCACAATATTCTCACTGCCGATAAGACAGTTGCGGGCGGCCAGATCACGGTGGATGCAGTTCTTCGACTCCAGGTAGCGCATACCGGCCGCCGCATCCCGGCACATGCTCATCATCTGCCGCTGCCCGAGTGTGGATGCATTTTTGCGCAGAAACATCAACAACGATCCGCCGGCCACCAGCTCCATCACGATCATGATCGGTTGCTTCTGCACGCAGATCCCGATCAGCTTGACAATGTTCGGATGATCGTACTGCTTCAGGATGCGCCCTTCCTGCAGGAATTTACGCTTCTGCTCCTCAGGCAACGTCATCCGGCACGTTTTGACCGCGACGAGCGTGTTTTTCGAGGACTTCAGCTTCGCTTTGTACACGTCACCGAAGTTACCGCGCCCGATCTTGTCCAGCAGAATCACATCGTCGTTGCTTAGCTCCCAGCGCTCGCGCAACACCGGTTTGCGAAGAACCGCCCCGGAGCGGCACGTTACCGGCAGTTCCGACTGATACTGATGCACGATCAGCTCCTGTATGCTCGGAAAGGCTGGCCCCTCGAAACGATAGTGACCCTGCGAATTGTTCCAAACGCCATTTGCCAATCATATATTGCGTTCATAGCAGTCCGAGAACCCGTTGCTTACCTCCGCGGTCGTTTGCACGATAAAATGCTTGTGTCCGTTCCAGCAGACACTGAGCACGGTTTGGCTTTCGTCGTTGCGGGTCGTTTCGCGCACCAGGAAGTCGCCCTCGTTGCGCAGCAATCGGACCACTTCCTCGCGCGGTAAAACTCCGTGGAACCACTCTTCCTCGTGCAGTGGACGGTTCGTCGATAAAGTCATCTGCGGGAGGGACGATGGGATGGTTTTAAAATACTGCTGAAGTTTCAAACACTGACAACCGTCGTAGGGAAGCAGTGCACGACGGTCAAATCGCTTTATCGCGGCTGATAGAAAGGCAAACGGTACAGCAAAGGAGATGCCATGGATTTGCTTGACGGATGGATTTCGGTGAGATTAAGCATACTCAAACTATAAGTCATGGAAAGTTCGGAATTTGTAATGAATGCGTAGTGTGTATGGTAAAAAAAAATAGCTGCATGTTCGTTAAGCAGTTTGATGTTTTGATTTTTACGAAAAACTTAATTAAAGAGCTTCAAAGTTATGTAAGTTTGTGTTGAAAAAAACATAATGACATTTTTATTTTTTTTTAAGTACGGAATGCAAATGTGTAGGATATAATTTGGGTAATAAAAAAAAAGTATATCTTCAATATTGTTTTTAGCGACTAGTTTAGATTAAGAATAGTCTATGTTTGAACTATGTACAAAGTGAACCTGCCAAGCATTCATGTTGGCAAATTTGGATCCGATTAGCAACAATGATGGCAAATAGAAGAAAAGTTTTATTACTATCGACGCTGGATTTTATTGCAATAGATAATCAAATCGATGTTGCAAAATGAACGAAATTTGCATAAAACACAGCACAACAAATGCGAACGCTCGGTGCATCACTGTTTTCCTGAATGCACAAGTGGGCCAACAAAAAAACAAAAAAACGCATCCACCATTCAACGGCACAGAAGATGGTTGTCCGGAGAGCTGTGCCTATTAATACCGATGCTAAAGGGCCATCAATTAACGTCTTGGCCTCCGTGTCAGCGATACGAAACGTGATCACGAAACAACCCACCCATTAGCATGATCTGGTCGTTCGTTAGGGTACATGATAGGGTCTTTCGTTTCCCGTACACCGATCGTTCGATCATCCATCGGTGGAATACAGCCAAATTGTCAAAGCGGCAGTAAGTCGGAGTAAGTCGTTCGATCGCTAAAGAACGCCTATTTCTAATGTGATTATTAATAATAAAAAAAAACACGATTATGATGAGGTCAAGTGTTGGTGATGTGTTCGACAATCGTTAAAAAGAACCAGCAATTCTTCTCCTGGTATTAGATGTGCAACGTTCAAATGCCAAACATCCTCTTAGTAGTAGCCCAAAATGGGCCATCGTTTGGCATGGACTCCATGCTTCATCTCCATGAGCCTGGATCCTTCCCCACTCGCAACGACATGTCTCGCATGTTGCTACCGTACGCCGTATTCAGGTCAACGCGTAATTGAATTTAAATCTTTGATGCACACACACATCCCACACCAATGGTCGACCAAAGTCTGGTGAACGATTTCGTGTACTTGCTGCCGCCAAAGTGCGAGAGAGTCAGGGATAGAGAGATAGAGCATTATAGGACGACACGCGTAATGCCAAGGACATTGGATCCTGCCGGATTTTCAATAGACGGTATGCTCTGGTTCAGTTTCAATTTGAGGTTAACCCAGCAAAGTGTGTCCCTCAAGACGCTCTTCTGATATCGTTACAATTCCTAGCTTAAGGAGTGATGTTGTAAACTCATGCGATTTATTAAATGGCATCCAATGAGGAGGAAATGTTTTTGGGCGCTGGAAGGGTGGATAATCGGAAGGTAGGCTGGAGCATTTGGAACGTAGTGCTCTGCTTTTCCTCGCAACAAAAGCATCCGTTTTTGGAATGCACGCAATTTTATGTTAAAATATTCAAAAACGTCCGCCGTACGCATGTTTGGCAGGGACCAGAAACAAAACACACACGCTAAAGCAAACGGTGAATATTTATAGCGCATCTCCGAATGTAAAGGGAGTCTGCCTTTCCGCAACCCTGGATGGATGTTGAGAAAGTACTTTCGTTGCAGCACTCGTACGTCGAAGGGATGTAAGTGATCGTCGAAATTAAATTTTTTATTTGCTGGCACTGAGGTCCTATGGGGTTGATTGGTTGTTTTAAAACCAGCCTCCTCCTTTCGTTCGCTTCCGTGCGATGATGTGTGCAGAAGAATGATGATGAAAAGCCGACACGTCAACGCTTATCAAATGGAGCTTTTGGTTTTGTTGTTGCTTACCATCGCCTTAGTAACTTCGCCCAGTTTCTACCGGCACCAAGCAACACCGCCCACGCATTCACCCGACGTGGGATGGGAGATCGAATGGGAGGTTGAACGGAGCAGCGGCCAAAAGCAAAATGTCGTACACCAAGGCGATTTTGGAACCGGTACACGTACGTTCGGGCAACAAGGAGATGGATCACCGCGATGTTTTAGTTTCATTTTTTGTTTTTTTATGGTCCGTGCAGAGCGTGCCGTATTTTTCACCGCGCAGCCCATATTGACGACATTAGCACCGTGACGTTCGTGTTTTCGGCAGGCAGAATAAAAAAAAAACAAACGAACCATTCACACAGCACAGAAGAAGACGGGCGAAGAGAAAAGGTGGAAGAGAAAATTGGACTAAATTTGAGCGCAATGATGATTTTCGATACAATAATTACATTTTAGTGATCCAATTAGCTTTAATGACACCAGCTTTCGGTTTCGGTGTACACATTTGTTTGGAGGTGTTCTAATTTAGTGTCCTCCGGTAGCCGAGGCGAATCAAAATTCCAAATTCCTTAGATGGATGACGCGATGATGATAATGGGGGAGGAAAGGTCGAGAATGTCTAAACCAGAACACATAGCAAAAAAAATAAAAAATAAATAAATGCATGTTTTTACCATCAGCAGCGTTCGGATGCGTTTCTTGCGCACCGGTGGCCGCGGTGGGAAGAGGAAGTTGTGATAGACGCTATCGGTTTCGTACGAGGACGATGTGGATGCGGTCGTGCTGATCTCTGTGCTACTCATTGCTGCGTCTGATGGGGCTCAGCTTTTCTTTCCCTTCGATCTTCGATAGGGGCTTGCTTGCGACAAACACGTTCCCCAAGGGGGCAAATTAACAACACGGTCGCGCGATTATGTAGCCACTTTTCACCTGCCTGAAACAGTGCACTAGTAGTCGCGTCGGAAACACCGCGCTCCTGACAGGCGAACGGGGTTCAGATCGAATTAAACTTTGAATGCTGGCTTGGAGAACAATTTTCTCTCGTTTGGAAAGAACAAAACACGAGTTTCCCTACATATTGGCACAAACTCTTCTTGCAGCGGATATTCTCAGCCTGTCTGTTTCCTCCTACTCATGAACTCGCCGAACGAATGCACGCTAGCACACACACCCAACCATGATGGTAGCTCATTTTTCACTGACCATCATAAACCGGGCGACCGTGTGCGATTTTTATGTTCCCTTCTGCTCTGGATGGACGTGAAAAATGATCTCGCGTGTGTGCGTGTGAGAGAATGAGCGAAGGTGTGTATGTGTGTAAAACATAGAGAATCTGTGAAAGGTGGAGGTTCGGCGGTAGGTTGTACGAAGCGCAGGGCGGAAACGGGCGGCTGTTACTACACCGAAAACGTGAATTTTCATATGATCGTGAAAATCTGCTACACGGTGTGCCGAAGTTGTTTGTCCACTAATTGTTTTGCCTGAGTTTTGCGCATGATTTTGAGATCGTTTCACTCACTTCTCGAATTTCGCATCTGATTTAATCTAATGAAAGATTAATAATTCCAAACATAAAGGTTATAATATTACAAAATTTTACTCTGCTTGTGTGTTTTACCAACGAAAATATTCGATTACAAATCTGATTTTTTTACGTAACACGAAGTGTTATGTAATGCAGAACTAAAAAAAATGGTAAAAATCGCCAACTGATTTCCAACATATTTTTATATATAACGGAATATATTTATATTCCGAAATTGAATCAATTTTTTTTTTCATTCGAGTCGTGCTTTTATCAGCCTTTACGTCAACGGCAAAATGGAAAATCGGACTCAAAATTGGAACCTATTTGATGGGACTAAATCAAAGCCAGTTAGAAAGCACGCATCGAATGTTATCGAGCTAATGAAGAAGTGACAAAGAATATACTTTTTTAAAAAATGACTAGAATTTCATATGGAACAACCTAAGAGAAATCGCCAATAGTCGATTAATCGATTAAAAAATAATTTATGAAATTAATCAACTATTTCAGATCACATAAAATAAGATCGGAACAGATGAGCACTGTAAGCACTAGCGATGATGATGATGACTTGTAATGAATTTATTAGATCGTTTTGTCGAACCAAATTTGATCGCAACATAGTCACCCACACTGTACGCTCATCGGACCAGCAGCACATTTTGCTAGAACATTTCGCTGCGGTCAAAACGAGTGCGATGATGGTACAGTAAAAGCGGTGACTTTTCATCGGTGACAACCCGGGGCTCGATTACCGGGGCATGTTGGCGCTGTCTGGCGGATTGCATCAAACACGTTTTGCACACACATTGTGATGGCGATGCCAAACTGCCGTACCGATGACTCGGACCAGCGACCGAAGCATGTGTTTCATCACACCGGTAACGCACTGCAACGTGAGCGAGAAGCGAGTTATTTTTTCTTTCCCGCCCCGTGGAAATATATTAAAAATAAAGCAAACATCATTTGCGGTCGGGGAAATCGGGTTGGAAATGTGGACACATGTTTTTTCCTCATTTATTGCCGTCCCGTTTCCTCCCGCACAGGGGTTGCATTCGAGTGCCGAATGATTATTCTAAAAGCGTCGATCGCGAACGCGCGAGAACGCTTGAACCTGCCCTTCAAACCGTGCGAGTACGATCGGAAACCGATGGGTAAAGGGCTTAGGCGCGATAAACTGTCTGTGAATGTCAACGTCGCCGCTGATTGCAACGGCAGCGAAAGGTCACATCGGTACGGATTCGAAGCGATTCGATGTGATTTCGTTGGTAAGACGGTAGGATAAGGAAAACGGGGGTAGTATTGTACGATCAAACTCTCAGCTGTAAAAGAAATGCCATTCTCGTGTGTGGGGCATGATAGAAACTAACCGCAAATACATTTTTAACGACAAGCATGAAATTGTGCAATCGGTACCAATTTCTCGCCGAAGATGTTACGCGTAACCAGGGAAAGTGCGAGATGATGTGATCTTCAAACTATTTGGGTCAGAGACACATGAGTTTTATGATTAACGCACTGATGGATGTGAGAATTTTCATTGGAATGTTTGCTTCCTATCAACCGTACATGAAGGGGGTGACGAGTGGCTTTGAGTATTAACATAAATCTACCAAAGATGCTAGTATTGTAAGAACACAAAATTATCGTCGTTAGTGAAATGTGTACACAAATTCTACAAAACATTAAACATCAAATACAACCAAAATCAAGCGAATGATTAAGCTCCTAAATCCCAAGAGTGGCGAATACAATAAACAAAGTAAGCATGGACATTCCCATGCAAGCATGCAAATACACACATACACACACACAGCCAGCAACAAAATACTCACACTCACACCGACGCCACCCTCGGAGGGATCGATTAGTTTGTGGGACTTAATCGTTAGCACATCGATATCTTCGTACTCGAGATTGATCATCTCGGAAAGTGGCCACGACGAGTGGCGGGAACCGGTTACGCTACCATCGTCCCCATCGGCAGCCGTCTCTCCCGCTTCATGGCCGCCCTCGCAGATGTCGATCTCGGGAAATTCTTTCCTAAAATCCAGCACCGTCCGACTCGGGTGCATTCCTCCGCCACCGGACGAACGAACGATGCGCCGGGAGCACGTACGGCAAATGTCGGGTGCGGCTGCAACCGCTCGGGCAGCGTTGTTAGTGGCCGCTTTTTTGTGCACAAGCTTCGTGAGTTTGTCACGGAGATTGCCCCTCAAGCTGGAGGGCGGCTTGCTTCCCCGAGGATGAGCGGAAGAGTGTATCTCCGCCGGAGACGTTTCTTCAGGGGCTGGCTCCTCTTCGACCGTCCTGTGTTCGTTTCGCGAAGCGAGCAACAAGGGCACAGAGTAATCTCCGGTTGTGTTCAAACCTCCGGTGTCTGTTGGTTCACCGGGTGTTTCTTGTTTGCGCGCACCGTCGGAGAATGTGAACCGTATCGAAAGCAAACCCTGCCGGTCCTGGTCTGCTATCAGGTCGAGCTTCTCTTCTGGCCGATCCGGTCGCAGGGCGAGATTCATGGAGGAATCCTTCACCTTGTTGGTGGAATGGATCAGTTCGCGCCATGTCGCACGAACTGTTTGCGAGAAGGACGTCCCGAGTCCGGTCGCTTTTGGACCACCGTGTTCCGGCGTTCCCGACCCTGGCCGTTCCTCGGCTAGCAGTTCATCTTCTGAGAAGGCTTGCTGTGGATGTAGTGGCTGCAGTTGGCGTGCCTGGGAATCTCCCCCAGTGCGACCGAGTTGTCGCTGTTGCGCAGCACGGTTCGCTTTCGAAGCTTTGCGCTTCTTCTTTTTGCGCCCGTTGGTGGACGAACCGGCCGGAAGACGCTCCGCTAGTGACCGATCCGTGGACGGACTGGCCGAGTCGGTATCCTTCATGAGCCGAAACTGGCGTTGGGTGTGGTGTGCCGTTATGCGGCTCCTCAACCTTCCCGAGAAGCTTTCGCCCTGGTCCGGTGTGTCGGGAGACACGGCGCGATCCGACCTTTCCGCATCGGCTTTTGAACCCTTGATCCGGCGTTTGATCTTCTCCCGAAAGCTGTTCACCTTCTCGAACGGCATCGGTGGTTTGGGTGGGTTTGCAGAACTTTGCTGTGGGGCAGTCTCTCCGGGGCGCAACGTTTGCACGCGTATGTACTCATATTCCTCGGAGAGTCTTGCCGCCAGACGCTGGTGCTCGTCGAGCTTCTGATTGAGCGCATCGATGTCGTCCAGATGCTGCTCGATGGATGATTTCCACCGCCGTTCCGTGATTTCGGCTGCACTCGCTTCCGCCACCGGTGCCTGCTGTTCCCGCTTCATGGTAAGATACTTAACATCGGCTTCCGTTTCCTCCGCTGACTCTCGTCTCCACGTGCCATCCATGATTCCATCGAAAAGTGACGTTCCTTGGCGCTGATTGTTATCGTCGTAGCTTTCCCCGCGCAGCAAATTGTTCTTGGAATCGTTCAAATCATCACCCGTCGTGTAGCTTCCACCTTCATCGTCGTCTTCGTGTTCCTCCTCTTCCTCTTCCGTCGTGCGATGCTGATACCGCTGGGTTAACAAATGCACCTCACTGTCCTCACTGCTAGCCTGCGTGCGCAAACGACGGTACTGGGGCGCACTGCGCTGGTCCGTGTTAGTTAGAGGGTTAGATGGGTCGGACTCGCGAAAGCTTTCGTCGGCAGGCAATGCCCGCAGCGGCGTGCGTCCTTGCTTACGGTTACCGCTCGTGCTAAGGTTAGTATATTCAAACGATTGTTCCACATCGAGCTCGTGCAACAGGCACGCCTCCATATCGACGTAAACGTTCGACAGTCGATGGTCGGAATCGTTGCCGTTCGGAAGCAGCTCCGTGTACATGGCAGTATCGGTCCCATCCGATCGGAAGCGGTTAGAAGCGATCGGCAATGAAAGCTCCTCGCCAGTGGAAGCAACTTGCACACGCTCACACGTAACGGACGAACATAAAGGTTCACTTTCAGCACTAGTTACCGTCGACATTGTTCCGCGATGGCCTGGTTTCGGGGTCTGTACCGGCGTTGGTCCGGAACGTGGCGTCCTGCCGGCGCCGGAGTTTGATGCCGGCGCGATGCTCGGAGGACCCGATTTGCGTCTTAGTTGATCCATTAGCATTGACATCACACCACCCCCGTTACTACCTCCACCACCGGTGCGCAAGGAGAAAAGACCCATGGCGGAGGTGGAAGTGTGCTGCAGTGAGTCCACCTAAACATACACGAGTTTCCCCGAGCGTGAAAATGATGATGAGTACCAAACACCAAGATGATAGCCCAGAATGAGAAAAGGATTGAAGGGTGGTTTGAAGTTAGTCTCAGAGAACAGAACAGAAAAAAATCCGCACACCATAAAAATGTTGCAAAGGGATGCTGTGTTCTACGCGCTTCATAAATGTTCCACTATCTTCAGATATTCACGCATTACAAAGCTGAAACAAGCACAAAAACCAAACTCTCTCTCTCTCACACACCCACACATGTAAATACTCACCGAAAGGTCCTGACTGACAGACTTTTTGTTCTCGATTAGATGCTCCACGGAAAGGTCGTCGCAGCCGGAGGGCAACTCTTCACAGCCTACTTCGTTCAGCGCGGACCGGATCATGTCGACCAGTTTGAGCGTTTGTCGTTCTTGGCAACGCAGCGTGTTAAGCTCCTTGGACGATCTGTGGAATGCGAAGAATTCGAACGTTTGAATAATTCGGCACTTTACACCCTGTACAATAGCATCTGCCACCTTGATACATACTTGTTTGCGGTTTGATCCTTGCCGAGGATACCATTACCACTGGAACCGTTCAGGATGGGTGTGGAGGGCTTCGTACCGGGTGTACCGACCGGGCTGGCCGCCGGGCTGCTGCCAGTGGTGCCGTTCGTGCCGTTCGTTTCCGTGCACAGTTTGTTCTGACGGTCCTGCAGGTCTTTGATGGTGCCCTCGAGTTCCGTCTGCCGACCCCGTAACCAGTCGACGGTTAGGTTGTCAACGGTCAGTGTGTTGGCTTGCAATTTGCCCAGGCTATCCTCGACCAGGCTTTCGTCGAACTGGAAAATGACCGGTGCGGTCGGTGAAGTTTTGTGTTTTTCCGTAAACTCACGGTACTCCTCGGTTGAGTTAATGCCCGCTATACTCGACTCGATGCGCCGCTGGATGTCGACGTACTTGTCTGATGTCATGTCACTTAGCTTGGCAATCTCCTGTAGCAGGTTGCTCCTGAAAAAGTATAAGTGTGGATGAGAATATATTTTAAATAAACAAAGGATAAAGCGTATTAAATATTCAACCCTTGTTTGTAATAACGATGTAAGCAATTCAAAGCATATCAATAAATTTTACTCTGTTAGCATTTCGTAAGTTTTTTGGTGACATTGAAATATTAAACGTTGAAAGATTCATAATATTCATAGGTTTATAAGTTTCGCTTAAGAAATCCAAATATCTGCGCTATTATTAATAAAGATCAGATTCTCTCTTACCATTCGTACATGTCGTCGAATTAAATCGAGTGCTACAAGAAACCACGATAATTTTCCGAAGAGCGCATCCCGATTCGATGCTTATTTATAAACCAATAAATCATTCCATCGATGCCGGAGCCACTCATAATGTTCGACTAACTATAGGAAGCCTTATTCAAATTCTGCCCGGCACGATGAAGCTTTTGCCAGATAAGAACAAATAGTCGGACACGCCTTTGCCGCTAGGACACGTCCGGTGAGGTGGAATGACTTTCATAAATTAGATTGCTGCGATGATTTGACTGTATTGTGGTTTGAAGGTGGCAGGATGTAAACATGACACGGATACCGCTCGATCTCCGGGTGGTTACGTTTTCCAACTCCCCGGCTGATTCTCGACCGGATGTTAATCAAATTAATTCCCGGCCCAAATTACTCTCCGCCTGTGTACATCGCACCGGGTACGCATAATTTGCTGACTAATTCTTCCCGCTCCAGTGCGCCCAGTAAGCGCCAGGAGTTCCAAGCGTAATCGTCTGCATTTAATGGATCACCACCAGCACCATCATTGCGGAGGGTGCTTTCACTTACCAGGCCTGAATGAAACCTTCCTGCAGGGATTGCTGGTGCTCGAGCAGCCCGGGCAGCAGTATCGTCCGAAAGTCCTTCTCCACCTCGACCGCTTCGGTGATGAGCAGTACGTACTCGTTGTGCGCTTGGTGCAGCTTCCGGCAGGCCTTCTGGTACTTGTCGATGACATCGTCCAGCTTCCGTCCGGACCGACCGGCTGGGAGTGAAAGGGCACAAGAAGGGAACAACAGTACGAGGTTAGCTTTAACAATAAACAAATAGCATACGATGTGACGGCACTGTGGAATGACAACGCTGGCCATCGCTCGTGCTGGCGGATGGGCACGACCACGCGGTAGCACCGACTTACATTTGATGTGCTCCTCGAACCGACCTCGCAGCTGTTTGTAGTAGTCTAAATGCTTCTGGTACTCGCTTTTCTTTCGCGCTACGTCTTCTGTGAGCTGCAGAGGTGAAAAAGTCAAAGGGAATTCAATTAGAGTTGCCGTTTCGAAAACGATGCGACAGTTGTAACGAAGTTATTGCGCTGGATTCTAATGCAATTGTAGTACATTGGCTAACAATCATCGAGGTTAACAATCTAACAATCATCGAATGGAATATAAATATGAAAACAACAAAACGCTTCAATTGATACAAAAACTTCTTAAAGACATAATTCACTTGCATTCAACATATGCAAATGTAAAAAAAAAATTGAACCACCATTTCTCTTTCCGAACCCGAATCTTCAAAGACCATTCCTTTGTGCGACGGACTCGTTTCTAACGCCGTTTTCAAATCTTTCGGTTTTATGTAAATTTATGCACAGTCTCCCCGCAGCTGCGAACAATGGAGCAGTGTGCCGTGCCATAAACTGTCCCTGGTGCACCATAAATCATAGTGCAAACCTCGCCCACATATTGATGTCACGTAAAGGAGATTTGATTTAACCTTTCTTCCTGACCCACAGTCAAGCCCCGATTCCCAAACCACATTTTGCCTGCTGCTACTGCCACCGCTGCACGGGGAAATGGCTGGACTTTTTCCTCACTGTTCCCACAATCGAAGCTATCAATTTGGTGTGCGTGATTGGGATCCATTTGAATGCAATCTCCAAATGCAGTTGCAGTTCCGTGCTGTGCCTCGAACGTACCGCCAGCGTGAAACTCCGAACGGATATCGCGCTGTACGAATATAACACCGGCATAGTTTTCTAGGTGCACCAGGAACGGTCAACTAGGTGCACGAACCACGGTCAACCACGCTCACGACCGACAGAGCAACATTGGCGGGGTGAGTGGTGATGCGCCGATGATTGAAATGGTGCATTTATGTTTTTTTCGTTGGTGCCATGCATTCTTCCATGCGTTGACTTCGAGTGGAATCGAGCTATTTTCAACACGTTACACGGGCGACGAACGAAGATTGATGTATGAATGTGAGTCATACCGAGACTGTGCACTCTACACGCTCGGTTGGAAGACTGGGACGGGCTTTCCCGATTTTCCTTCCTTCCTTCCCGCCACTGATTAATCACCGTCGCCGTCGCTCGTCGTGTTTGTAGGGGGTTTTTATGTTCACTTTGTTCGATATACCTGTTTCCCCTGTTTTGTTTTCCAACCAAACACACGACAAGCTCCTCTCTGGTCGAAAATTTAAAGCATGTTATTTTATTCTGCCCGAAGGCAAACGATTGAATGTTGTTGTCGTTTTGGAGCATGACCAGCGTTTGACCAAATAATAAGCTTTACATGCGTGCTACCTCTTCCGCTCTTCCTTCCGTCAAACGTTGTATGACTGCATCGGTTCGATATGTGGGCAGAAAATGTGAAAGGTAAATAAAATGGTACATTATTCATAAAATTTAAACATTTTAATACACTTATAAAAGGATTCTAACACATAGTATTTATTTCGGAAGTATTTTTCATAATTTCTAATTAGTTCGGTGCGCCGGCCATGGATGACATCTGAATCTTTCGAGAAATTGTACAATATTAAGAACACTATGTTCATAGGAAACGAAGACCATGTTCCAGTTTGCTGGAACTACCCGATTAGTTCAAATTCGGTGCATCTCCAAACGCTCGGAACTAAATACCACCACCGTAGCCCAGAAATTCCAGCGTTCACACTAATACATATTACATAAATGCTAAAATCGGTGCATCTGATTACGCTGTGCTGATGGAATGCACCATAAGATGGGTTTTAATTACTTTTGCTCATTAGCTGCGGGGGTCATCTGGTGCGATGGGAGGATGAGTTCGCGAGTGCACGCAGCACGCTGTTTCGCGTGTACATCGCGTTTAATGCTCACGGTGCAAGGTGCATCATGAGGGTAGCGCAATGGGAAACCGGGAAACTACCTGTGCCGCATGCGAATCCAATCTTCTCCGGCGTTCATATCAAATTGCATTGTGCAGCGCGGCGCACTAAAGCGAAAACAAAAGGATGCCACCTCCGAAATTGTGGAAACCGCACCAGGGTTTGGGAGTTCGGTAGTTATGTTTAGCGCGGGTTTGCGTGGCCATTCGTATCGCTATATTGCGGTGCATACCTCTATCGTGATGCTCTATTTTTTTCAATACGCAATCATTGAGTCACTGATCTTACTAAATTTAAACTACAAACCACATTAAGCGAATTAACTTCGCTGGCTGAATTTATACTCTTTTTCCAGTTACGGGTAGATTACAAAAAAAAACTAGGGTATTATGTATTTTATAACACATAGTGTAGAGTGTATAGCATGATTTCATGAAATAACATAATCTGAGCGAAATCGACGGTTCTGAAGTTTTCCAATGTTTTATGCTACGTTTTTAAGAATGGAAAATTAAACATCCTGTTCCTTTTTAAAGTTAAAATTTATTCAATTCTCACATTTTCAAACCCATATCTATTTTCCTTTTTCCAAGGTCTTTTTCCAAAAATCACATCGAAAATATCCTTAAAATAACATTACACGTTCAGAATGTAACACAGATTGTAATATTAAAAAAAAAAACAAATTTGTTTTTAAATTACTTATTCATTCAGTGAAATTTTAACCAAATCAGCAAGCTTTTACTCATCTAATTACAATAATATTCTTATCCAATTAGTAAAAATACAGTATCGTGTTGACACTAGGCAAACAAAAGAGATTTATTATGTGTTTTTGTTGTTGTTATTTTCAGTTGTTATTTTATTAAAGAAACAAACAACGCAATATAATACATAAAGAATTTAAAACAACCAGAACAAATTTCTAAAATGATACAAAACAAAGGTTAAACAAAGGGAAGGAAAGTAACCTAGTTCCCTCGGTCAACTGTAAAAGTGTTCCCTATCCTCAAGGGTTACGCATCGTCGGTGTTCTAATTCGGTCAGAATGAGCTACTCGCTTCAATGTCCAAACGTGTGCCATCGGGTATCAGCACTACGCGGAAACAAAGCACAACGGCTCGGTCGGGGTGCAGCAAAAAAAAACCGAAAGCTGCATGCATACATTGTGCAGCCACAGTGCATCTTTCCATCGCGGTGTGTTGGTAATGGAATTCGAAAAATAGCAACGCAGGATCCCCACAACATTAACATACAGATTACAGATCACACAATATCCCTTCCAGAGAGCGGAGAGAGAGAGAGATACGTTCAGTTAAACCCATTAAAACTGGGTCGAATGGTGCATCACTCCCAGGTTGATCTTGTTGCTGGCAGTATCCGATCGCAGCAACGGTAGCTCGTCTAGGTTGTTTGTTGTATTTAATCTTGTGCATGAATGCGTACAACGCAACATTTTCTCAGCTGCATCCAGCGACTGCCGGAATGCACTGGAATGCCGTGGTAACTGGGCGGTAAGCGCCAAACATGCATAATAATTATCTTCATCTGGAGAGCTTCAGACTCCCACAGTGAGAAAGAGAGAGAGAGAGAGAGAGCGAGAGATGGAGGAAGAGAGTAGGGAAAGCTTTCTACACACGCAGGGGGTTTGTTTTGTCTATCAGCGTACCGTTGGGGCGGAGAGTCCAGATATCGGTCTCGTTACATCGGGTGCATCAGCTGCATGCTTTGCATTCCCACTGCACCACTTGCGATGCGATGTAACGTAATAATAAAAAGATCCACAAACACACATGACATAATGCACACGATGGCCCACCGCCCGCGCTGGGCGTAGGGAACGCCCGAGTCCTACTAACACATCTTGAAGGTGATTATTAACATAAGCGTCACTGGTACTCCACCACAGTATTGCTTACTTTCTACAAGCGTGAGTGCGTGTGTGTGATTGTTTGCAGTAAATTAACAAACCCATTGTCCACAGCTGTTCCGTCCGGGCGTCATGTTCGGGTTCCCATGTTACGCACCCGATTGAGTACGATTTTATATGTGTCGTTCATTTGGAACGACGGTGTCCACGCGCGGGAGATCCCGACACGAACATGACCTGCTGATTGTAAGTCGCTATTGTGACATGATCAGCAACAGCGTTTCGCGATGCGGGAGGTGTATAATGTTGCAGAGAATAATTGTCATTAATTCTTTTCATCGTTTAAAATCGGGTCATAGCAGAACATGGTGTGTGCGTGCTCCCTACATGGATTAATTATTTACAGCAGCTTCAACAGGACCTTCAGCAGCATTCAAATGCATAATTTCGCACTTTCCCCTCGTTTATTTGCCCACTTTCACGTTCCTTCTTTGGATTAGTGTAATATTCGCATAATAAATTCCTATTTAATGTTTTACATAAGCAAATGATAAAATTGTTTTAACACTTTTGCCGGCAAAAATTGGGGTTAGTTGTTCAACAACGAAACATAGAATAACTGATTACGATCGGATCGGAAGGATTTCAGCAATAAATCAATATTTTTATGTTTTAAATATGTTTAAATGTTTTTTTTTTTATAAATTTAAGTCACCACCTTCGAGCCACATTCATTTGTTATAAATATCTCTCGTTTAGACCCAAAGTATCTAAAACGGTGTCCATTTTTATTGAAAAAAAAAATTATAAGTAACAATATAAATGAACTTCCTTGAAAAAAAAAAACTCTGTTTTTGTTTGATACAACCATCACTCTATTCCATTACAATTTTAGCACCAGAAAATAATATTTCACAAGAAACACAAAACGGAAGCACATGCTCCTACGTGGTGTAAAGCACACTTGCACTTTACAAAATGCAAGCAAACCATCAATTATAGCTGCTGTCGTCGAGCAGTAGCAGCACTCGAATTCCACTTGGCGCACTCGACTGCCGCTAGTGAGCATTATCGATAACAATCAACAAATGGGTTGG
>JXXA01002186.1:0-19831 GCA_000956255.1 Anopheles punctulatus | reverse complement strand
GGGGGGGGCGTTGGCGGGTTCCTAATTTCATCCTATTGCGAGGGTGAAAACCTCATCCCAAAAGCGCGCGTGAACGGTGTGAACGAGTTGCGGCCGTGTATGGCTAACTGTGGATGACTGATGAATATTAATCATTACGTGGCGAGCACGAATTATGCTGCAATCTTAAGCCCATAAAGATCCAACCCAGGCACCATGATTACACACACACAATGAATCGTGGCTAATTTCAATCGGTTCTAGTTAATTGTGCGCAACTTTTGTACAGAAGGAAGTGGTGGGGAGCGGGGGGGGAGAATAAATACTCTCACAAACACATAAAACAAAAAAAACACCGGGGTCCATTGCGAAGCGCTCCAGTGGAGAGTTCTTGAACTGACAGCCTTCTCCGGATGGCTTCAATCAGTGAAACAAAATCAAACGATACAGCCCCTATCCTGTCGTTTGTGTTTGCTTCATGAGACACAATTTATCTTGCCTGCTTTATGCCACCGGAGATACGGCACGCGATACACTCACACACACATAAAAAAAAGAAAAACCCAGCCTGCCATTCCAATTGGAGCTCAGATGCCCAGTGAATTGGAAATGATTACATTTATTCCTATCCATTCCGCTTCTTCGTATTTCACTGATTATCTCCGGGCTGCCAATTCGAGAAGGGATCGATTAAGCAGAAAAAGGGAAAGCACAGGACAAGTGAAAATGTTTTCAAATTGATAACTCAATCCACCATCGGGAGGCCCGGTCCGGTGGTGGGAGTAAAATCCCAGCTTCGATCATACCGGGCCGCAGACCTCGGCAGCGAATGCCTAAATCCCACGGCGTCCCAGACCGGGCGCTTATCCAACAAAGTAGAACCCCGTCGAGAATTCTACGACGACGACGACGACGGCAACGAAGACGACGACGACGAAGACGACAACGACGCCGACCGTGGCGTTAAGACAAAACCCCACAAAAGGGAAACCAGCACGCTGGCAAAACGGCGGCATCCCGTCCGGCGAAATGAACACAATCCGAAACAAAGCAACACTAACGATGACACACGACACGCTCCAAGACAATGAAATAAAACAGTGAGGATTTTTCTTCCTCACTGGAGCCTGGTGTAGCGTCGTGGTTATCTACAAGCAGCAGCAGCACCAGCTCCCGGACATGCTGGTTGGCATTTCGGGGTAAGCTTCCAACACACTTCGCCCACTCCGTTTGAGGTCTCGTTTTCCAACCGTCAGCGGTGGTGAGCGTTTGTGCAACGAGACGAGTGTTGAAATGATTTCGAAAAGATTCTTCCATTCATTTGCCCAGTCCCGGTTGGTGGTGGGCTCGGGGTTCTAAAGATATTTTACTTGTCCGTTTCTCCCATTTCCAGTCCTGCTCTTCCCATAGCAAAGCTTCCCACCGCATCGTTCTCGATAGCCAGCAAGGGCCGTCTCTTCACCCGTTCTCGCTCCCCGAAATGGGCGATATATGGAGATGAATGTGACGCGCGTATTGAAAGCAGCTTTACGTGCGGGAGGCAGGACGTGCGCAGATGGCAGAGATTTATGATATGCCAACCCGGTTTAATTCCACCAGTACTTAGGGAGGTAAAAACCCTGCGACGAGAAAAAAAAACCCCTTGATGCCAACTTCGATCCGGGTCCTTTTACTTATAATGCCAATCATGGTGGGTGGATTTTGTTCGCTTTGGTTTGGCGAGTGGAAGGTGTAAATCCGCAAATTTAGACGCACCAAGATCGGAGGATTGTGTTGAAATTTCGTCGTATTGATTTACTAGAAATATATTCAGCACTGAGTTGAATAAACTATACTTGTTTATTTTTTTATTCGGTCGCAATGAGAACGGTCGCTTTTCCCTGCTTTTGCTCACATTTTGATCGCTTCATTAGCCGTTCGAGACAAAGAACGTTCGAAATGGAAACCGTGCCAGCACCGAAACCGAACGGTGAATTGTAAATTTGTTTCGCAAAAATAATATCGCATTTATTATTCATTCCCGCCAATCGTTGGGTTTCGGCTGGATTCGCTCGGTCCGGAACATTAATTTACAAACGACATACATCGTGCTTGTCGTGCCGGAACGATATTCGCTGCCTCTACCCGTTGCAAATGCATTCTCTGCGGTGCTCTGTGCACATTTTACCCCGTCCCGTTGCAATCCACCAGCACTTTGGGCTGGTACAATCGATCGCACGCGGTCTTGATGAGAGCGAATAGTTTTAGGAGTTTTCCCGAAATGGGAAAGAAACACACGTAATACTAACACACCCATACACACACATACCGTTTTTCTTTCGGCTTTGCGCCAACGTCCATTTCCGGTTTTTGCGGAGCGCGCCGGTCCCGCTCCGTTTTAACTTCCCTGGCAAGCAAAGAGTCGGCCAGAGAGTGGTCATTTAAAAAGTGGTAATGAGCAGAAATAAGTGCGCAAATATTATAATGAGGTAATATTTGTACTCAGCACTACATTCGCTCGCCGGAGGTGGGAAGAGAAAAACCCTTTCCCGGTGAGTGGGGTTCGCTCCGACCACCGGTGCTACTACTGCGTCATGAATACTAAGTGAGTATTTTTGGCTGACGTGAGCACATCCGTTCGTCCTCGCCATCGTCGTCGTCGTCGTCGCGTGTCGTAATGGTACGGTGAACAAACCTTCCCGGAGCTTAGCGTCAGTAATCCTGCAGTCGATGCGATATTTTAGCGCTATTTCATCCCGCACAATACGTTAAAACAGCAACCTGCCGGTAAGTCCGGGAGATTAAGCGTTGTAACCCGTCGATAGTTGGGCAGTAGTTGGCAGCAGTTGGCAGCAGTTGGCTTATCATTAGCAAATTTGTAAGTTGATTTTAATTGGCCTTTTTTCGAACGTGAAATAAATTGCTGTAAGAACTTGTACCGATGAGGAACGCCCAACCAAGCCATCATTTAGGTTGTTGTGGCAATTTCGTGGTGTGCTTTTTGCTTCGCGAAAAACCATTACCAGGAACGTGGCTCATATGTTTACTTTTGACGTGAATCGATTCCCGACAGTGAAACCAGCGGGGCCTATTCAGTCCATAAAGGAAAAAAAAAACTGGGAAACCACCTCTCTCGCTTCGTGTTCGAGCGGTGTTTGCTAGCTTTGAAGTGTGCTTTCACGTGGTTGCTGGTTCCGATACTAGACATTATTACAGTATCCACACAAATTCAACCGAACATCGGTATGTGAAGTAGGTACCAAACCCGAACCCAGCGCAGACAGGAACTGGCGTATAAGCGTGATACCGGCGTAGCGCCGGCAAATGCGATAGCTTGAATTTCCGGACCCGCTTCCTGCTTCCGCCAGGCGCTAGGCAGCCGCAGTTCCATGACACAATAATATCGCACGCTCGCGCGCTCCTGCACCGGAAGCACTGAGTGAAAGAAGAAGTGTAACGAAGTCAGACGACGGCGACCACGACGGGGTGAATTCAAGCTTTACCAGTGCCGCCGCGAAAGCCCGGGAGGAATCTTGCAATCATAACATTCCATTGAAATTTATAGAAATACTTTCCGCCTTGACATAATTTTGGGTTTTGACATTTCGGGGAAGCGCTCCGTGCAGTGTGTGACTTTCGAACGCAGTTTGTCGTTTTTGTTCCGAACCGAGCGAAACCATGGAGGCGAAATCAGCTGGGACAGAATTCGTAGATGATGCAGGTGATCAGACGATGGCTCAAGCATCGTTTGCACACCGCAACGCTCATTCTGGAGGTTCATTTTCCAGGATGTGATGATAGCATGTTTTCCCGCTCCTCTACCACACCTTTACCTTCAACCAGCAAACTATCGTGAATGTTTGATGGGTAGAGAACATTTAGAGCAAGAGAAATATGCGGTGATGTTCTCCGATCAATATGGCTTTTCAAAGACTTTGGTTTAGCTTAAACCTATACATAACATATACAGGGATATTATGTACAAATAATGTTTCTACCGTCGCTCTGGCTGGGAAAAATGTCTTGAAAGTTTGTTTCGATTCACGTCGAAGGACGAAAAAATATAATTTTCACTTATTTTGCACGCAATCAGCTCAAACTTTCTTCCGGCTTTGTTTTTATCTGTCATCAGATCGTGATTCTTTGTATGTGTAGGCCGTGCAGTAAAATACATGCCTTTATTATCCACCAAACTCCAAACCATTCTAAGCAGCATAACACCGTTGCAAACGAATGTCTTTTGGGATTGTTCGAAGGAAAGTGCGTCCTTTCAAAATTAGTCCTACTACGACCTTATTCCAGATCCCTTCCGAAAGACGGTCCAGCACCCTGGCACAAGTTTGCTTGTGGCCAGTCCTTTTTTCGTTTTGTGTATCGGTGTGTGTGTGTTTTTCGGGGGAGAGAAAAAGTGTGAGCATGCCTACATACGATTACGCCAAAACCGAGCGCTCACCAGCCTAGGCGGTGGTAATTTACAACAAAACGCTTGAGAAAAGGCATAAAAATGAGCACTTCATATTCATTTCATTACACACTCTTTTTTATTACGCCGCTTCAGCGTGTGCCGGAAATGAGTGTTCCATAACGCGCGAGCAACCAAGGGTGATGTGGGAATGAGGGAGACAGGGGGATATGGAACCTTTCCGGTGACGGGAGGCGGAGGGTGTTCCATAAATGGCCTCAAGTTTGCACTTCGTCAGACCGATAGCGGATGAAAACGGGCAGGGCAGGGAACGAATGAAAATGCTGTCTACCTTTACTAAATCTTCTCATATTTCTTTCCATCTGCCTGGGAAATGGAATAAATTTTTATAAAAATAACAAATTCACCCAAGCACACACACGTACACCGTACACCTGCACGGGTCTGCTCACCGGAAGCGAACGGGCATGGAGAATGGATTTATTTATGTGCATCAAAGCCGAGTAAAAATCTCTGTCCTGTGAGAGTGCTTTTAGTGGGTGAAAGTTGTGGGATGGGAAAAATTTCCCTGCCGCACTCAAGCCTGCACCACAAACACTCGGTACCCGTGCGGTACGATTTATGCTTCAACTTACATAATACATCATCACGATAATTGTACGAGGCTGCACTGTGCACAGGTAAAAATACTGGCACGTTAAGAAATTTCATTCCTACCGTTTCCCCGTCTTCCCAGCTCTGAAAGTGGCAACTTTTGATGCAAGAAGAGTACGAAGGGGAAGAGGCAAATTGCAATAGTTCTGGGCCATGCCGGGCGGGATGAAACGCAGTCCGAATAATAAATGTAAGCAGCAGCTCCTCAGGGAGAACCCACCGGGGTGTGATAAGAAGCTCGCTTAAAAATCTCTTCATGCATACAGAGCGATCCAAGTTAATGAAAAGCCGCGTGAAAGAAATTTCAATGCCTTTATGTGCGCGTGCAAAGATTCCCATCGTAGGCGTATAAAAACAGGCCCATAAAAAAGCTCCTGAGCAAAATGCTTTCCATTGAAAAGGTGTCTGGTTGATAAAAGGAATAAATGGGAGTGCTAAATATTCGTACGACGCGCACATGTGATTCACGGCAAAGTAATGACAAGATTTGCCTAAAGTTTAATGTAACTTTCAAAAAAAATAAACTGCATCAAAGATGTTTAGTTAAAATATGCAGAAAAGCTTCATAAAAAAAAACAAATATTATTATGTTTACCATGCTGTGATTCTTATTCCTTATTTATGTGTATTCAACGCTTGAGAATAGTATGGATTTGGTTCAAAAAGTAATCTTCTCTGTAGAGGGAGATCTATTTATCACTGATCTATTTATAAATAGCACATATCCTCAGTAAAGAGATTTCGTCGAATCGTCGGTGAATGCTTTCTATCTCTTTTATATGAAGTAGTAATAAATATGTTCTTCCCTTCGGAAATGATTCGCTCAACCATCGCATGCTTTAAAATTATACTCGCGTCAACGACCTCCCTCAGTCTCGCCATCAATTGGCCGGCCCACCAAGACGATCGAATTCCCGGTTGATGTGTTGACATTAACAAATTAATCGTATCCCCGTATCGCGCCGTGCCTGCCGTTGACATTCAATTTCCGCCACGTATGACGTCAAGTCCAGGATCAAACAAATTGATTCCGTTCCGTTTTAGCTACCAAAGCAAAGTGATATTGAACGACTCCAATTTTGCTGATTGCTTTCTTCTACTGCTGCTGCTAAACCTGGCACCTGGTAGGAGCAGTGGTATCATAAGTCGACCGATGTGTGTATGCGTTGTTCTTCCCGATACATCTTACGCTGAGGTTAGGGAAAGTTGTGCTGAATCAATTTTTCTTTTCTCTAGCCCATTCTGACGGCGCGTCCACGCTGAAGCGCCCAGAACTGGAAGAACAATTGTGTTCCAGAAGCAACTTTTAAACAACCTTCCACCGCTAGCGGAGGGAATGCAGATACGGCAAGTGTGACACGAGGCAACGAAAGCAATTGATGTTTTTCCAATCTAGCTGCTCTGTACGAAGACTCGAATAGCACAACCAGATGCCACTGGACAGTGGGTGAAACGATGGGGGTTTGTATGAAATATTAGTTTTCCATCAGCTTCATCCCTTTGGTGGCCTTTTGGGGATGTTTTAACCCAACCCCCCCATCGGTAAGAGAAACATCGATTTCGGTGGTTCCGCACGGACGGCTTTACATGCACGGGCAAACTTTCACATCATCGCCAGTTGTCTGTTTAACCTATACACCAATATGATTATCGCCGGAGCGGTGAAACCAGGGAGGGCAACTTGCAGAACAACTTTTCCACCGCAACCGTTTTCTTGTGACGCCCGGCCATTTCGTTCCTACTATCGTGTATGCATTCCCTTCAGACTCACCATTAGGTTGTTTGCAAAGCGGGTCGTTTTGCAGCGGGAAGATGCTGCTTTTCTTGGCCGGTTACCGTTTGCCGTTGCCGTCCCTGACGCGGCTGTCGGCAAAGCTCAAGCATCAGCGGGCCAATTTCCCCTGATGGTGCTAAATAAAAGAGAAGGAAGGAAAATTGAAATTATGATAAATTCATTTAAGCGATCTCCATTCTTCTTCCATTGTGCTGAAATTGATGGATGAGAGCGGAGGCCAAATTTATGACTTCCGGATTAGAGATGGCGTTGTTGTGATGCTTTCGTTCGCTGTCGGGCTGGAAGCTACCACGCGTGGAAGCTCATTCGATCAATGGTGAAATTAAATTTAGTCAACAGTCAAGCCAATTCGCCTCGCTACGTTCGTGTGAAGAAGTGAAGAAAAAAAACAAGACAAACAAAAGCCACTTCCAATCGTGCGCTTCCAGCGGCACACAAAGCATCCACCACACGCGTAACGCGCGAACAAATTCTCAACTCGCACCTGGTGTGCATGGTTTGGAGAAGAAGTTTCCCCCGTCGTACATTCGAAAACGGTAGAAAGTTTTCAACGACGAAGAAACCGCATTCAACGCGCCCAGATGATGGATTTCGAACCAGGCAAAGGACGACGGATCGATAAAAGGGCGAACACGCGGGTGACGTAACGCGGTTTTATGGTCTTTTTGAATGCCTTTCGCTCTCAACTGGCTTCGTGTATGGGTGTGGGGCTTTTTTATTTTAACCTACACTCATTCTCGTTTCCAAACATTCACCCCTATGTGTGTTTCGCGAGTGTGCTTAAGCGCTGAGAATGTTGTTGTTTTTCGGGCGATTTTTTTTTACCAGCATAAAATTCTACCCCCAAAAACCAATAAACAAATTGCTTTCATGCGGAAAACTTCCAAATTTGTCAGATTGTCAGATTGCACCCGTTGGTGGCGTGCCGTTTAAAAAGGAATTCGTGTGCACGAACAGTGAGTGCGTGTGAGCGATGTGGTACTTTAGGTGGCAGTTTTGGGGAGGAGTGAAATTCTGCTAAAAATTTCAATAAAAATTCGCAAAATCGACATACCATGCGCCATTGTTTCCTCGTTTTAATTAATTTTCCGAGCGATGTAAATCGTTGTTAAGGTTTATTGAACGCATCTCAATAGCTTTAATAATTCGTACAACTATTTTGCCATCACCATGACGAAAATTAGCTGCTGCTGCACTTGAATCGCCTTTTTATCATCGTCATACTCAATCAGAAAGCGCAAACATAATAGAGCGTGAAGCATGTTTTGATGCAACAAATCGAAGGATTCAACGCATACATATTCGCTGGATAAGTTGTTTACTCGCACATGATCAAGGTACTTATTCGACACCATTTCACTTATCACGACCCTCCCGATGAGACTCTTCCTCATTTCAAACCATTCGAAAGTGTTCACCACGCAAACGCTCTCGCTTCAAGCCACCTGCAAAGCCACGTTCGCAGAGAGCTCGTTCCGATGGTGTGCTTCTTCCCGCAGTTGAAAAACCGAAACACGCGACGAAGGCATGCATATCGGCACAGGTGAATCGTCGACCGTATTTTCCTCTCACTTTGCAACTTTCTAACAAACCAAACAAGAAGCAAATGAAAAATAACACAAGCACACAGCACCGGGAAATCGATTCGAATCGAATCACATGCTTCCAAACACACCGAAAGCGTACGTCGCGCTCCCTGCGACTGAAGGAAAGAGCCCATTTTTCTCGGCAAAATGCTCGTAAAATTGGGTACACATTGTGGAAGTAAATCTGGTGTGGATCAAGTAAAAAAAAAAAAGGAAACGATACCCGAGGATCTCGATAAGGAATGGCTTCAAAATAGACCCACAATAAAGCAGGCTCGCGGGCCAAACTACAGCACGGAAAAGCAAAAGCATACAATTTCATCACGAAAGAACCGAGCGGCCGGAGAAGAGCGAAAAAAAAACTATTCCCAAAAGGATTGTGTGACAAGCGATGGTAGGAAAAAATCGGAGCGAAATGGCAAACAGTGGAATCCTCCATAATCCTACACCTAGCGGGAGCAGGAGCGCATCGTCATTCTGGAGGGTTTCTTCTGCCGGTGAGACCACTTGGGTTCCGCACGACGCCACACAATAGTGTAGTGGAAGTAGTTATTATTGATTGCGGAAAAGTTATTGCCACCGGTTAAAATGACTGGCGGAACACTGATTCCAGGCACGGGCTTCTTCACGCGGTGCGTCCTCGCAGCTCACTAGCGCGCCGGGACAAGCGATTGGCATCGTTTCGTTTTCCGAGCAAACGTTTTACTACTTTTTCTTTCACCGTAGTCGTGCGATTCTCTCACTCCTCTTATCACACGTGAGCCCATCCAAAACCGGAGCCGGAGATCGGTCGTATAAAGCTCGTAAATAAATATCGTCCGTAGAGCGTAGCCTTCGATTTCGAGTGAGTTCACCAGCAGGACAACGGACAAGGAAACAAGGGGAACAAGGGGAAGGGGAGGAGGAGAGTGGGTGCGTTGAAATCAGCATTGAAGAAGTCACTTTCCCGGTGGTAGGAAAATCGATGTATCAAATCATCATCGTTCCCGTCTTATCGCAAGTGAGAAATGCGTTTGATCGACCGCCAGAAGCAGCGCGACTAAGATCAATCAATCGATAGCGGGCGCCTATTGCCATGAGGCGAATGGAAAAGGAAAAATAGAAAAACCGAACGAACGAACGGCTTCCAGCGGAGTTTGAATATTTTTCTTACGCACAGTTTTCCGTGCTGCTCTTGCGTTCAATTTTTTTTTGTGCCCTTCATATTACCTACATTAATCGCTTCGATGGAAAGACGAAACGACCCTCACCAACTCCCTCCCGAGCAGGTTGACGCCGACGGAGCGGAAAAGCGAAAAACTCCACTTTATTTTCCCCCACCAGGCACTTGGCTTGGCTTGAGCATACGCATACACACACACAGGCACACACCAGGTGATAAATGGGAAGGAATTAAAGGCTCGAGCCTCGTGTCACAGGTGTCGGACGTCCCGTCGTTATCGTCTATCGTGCACCGTCCCGTCCCCGTCCCGGTGCGAAAGTTTGTGCACTTGACATTTTACTTTTTGATGGGGCTGTTTCGTGTCCATGAGCGCCCGTTGCCGTCGGTGGTTGGGACGGGATATTCAAAATTTGGGCACCCGATGTGTTTTCAGCGCCGGCATTAACAGGTTTTTCTTTGTCGTTCCCGTCGGTACGCGGCAGGTGTTCACCGTGACCCGGGGTTGGCTCGCGATGGGTTTGCCGTTTTGGGCGGAACCATCGCTGGAAATGACAGTAGATTTTCACCGCTCCCGATTAGGATGGCGTGAGTCAGACGGCTTAAGATTATTTGATCGTGTGATTTTGAGTAAAAGCGAAGGGTTTTCGTTGGAATTTGATTGATCGAATATGGCTACCAGAGGGGCTTAAAATATAAACACTACTTAGTGAACAAACGATACTCCTTTTATTTGCAGAATCACAAGTTAATGATTTGCTGCAGGAAAGGACGCTTAATCGTGCTTATTTAAATATTATGGTTCATTTCACGTCTACATGAATCGTGCCTTTGGTGAAATACTATTTTAACAAATTTTCAAATTCATTAAATCGATAAAGAATCAAACGTTTGAATTGATCACCATTTTTTTTTTGAAATATTTCAAATTATAATTTCGTTAGAGTTTGATCCACTCAGAACAAACATGTTTCTAATAATAAGCTCGTTTAAATATTGTATACGGATGCAGATTATGTGATCTGTAATGAGAAAAATTAGTAAACTTTTTAATGTTTTCAGACCTCTTTAATCCTCTCTATGAATTTGAAAAAATATTAAAAGTTACATTAAAACGGGTAGGTAACAGAAAAGAAAAATCTTTATTCTCATTATTGAATCTCCTTTCTTGATGGATTCTTGGACTCATTCCTGTTCGTTTAAGGTAGTCCCACTGTCCTTTGATTTAAAATGGAAAATAGAACAGTTCCTCCCATCGAAAGAAAAAACAGAGTTATTAGATTTGCGGTGCAACGATGCATAAAGAACGCCGAGCTAAAGCCGCTCTTTATACATGATGATTATAATTGTTATTACAAACCCAGTCTCCCCCGCGGGCAGTGGCAGTTGGATTACTCTTCCACACGGATCGCTCGCGTTTTGTTCATAATTTTACCCTTCACTTGTGGCGGAAATATTTTTGCGCCCTCAACTTTGTTCTCTCTCGCTGGCTGGTGGCCCGGTTGGCAATTGTTAACACAAAAAAGGGGGAGACCTCTTGTTGAATGGATTTTTATCTCGCTGCATACCACCGGTCCGTTACCGACTGTGTTGAAATTTAAGATCCTATTTTAGAACCGACCCTCGGGTCGCAATACTTATGTTTGCAGTTGTGCTACGCGAAGAGGCGAGTGAGGGAGAAGAAAGAAGAAAAAAAAATTGCGGTGAATGGTTTTCGCGGCTGCTACTATCGTTGATGGTGGTGGTGGCGTTGGCCGTAATGGAGTAGAGCGTCGCGGTTTGCCCTAGGAAAATGGCATCATCAAGAGAGCAGGGAAAAATCCGACCAGCTCAACGGATTTGTATGCATGAGCGGTTGAGATCACCTAGCGAAGGATAATTTATGATCCTATGTTTGCGAGCGTGTGCCCACGGGCGAGTACAGTGAATCGGTGAAGGCCGGTCAGCGAATTGAGATGGAAAAGCGTCGCCGGCAGCACACTAGCATGATCCCGATACGACGCGAACATTGTCTCGCGCGTTCGCACACGCAACAATAACGTTTATAACAAATATAACAATGAAAAAAAAAACATGAGAACAAACAACAAGGACGCGAGCTGAGCGATCCCACATCTCAACAGCTTCTCTTCCATCCCCGGTTACGATGTCGGTAAGGATGTGATAAATGATGGAAGCTTTGTTTACATCTGATCCTAAGCCGCGTGAATTGTCTCTTTCGGGCGTGCTATCGCGATGAATGCACGACCTTCCCCATCACACAAGCGAAACGACGTTTCTTATCGCGCCGATAAGGCTTTTATGTGAAGTCAGACCATGGGTGGTGCCGGCAAGGAAGAAACCACACTTGAATCGTTGAATACTGTCTCACCATTTCAAAAAGCTCACGTCACATTAAAGGTTCCCGAGAAGAATGGCTTCAACAATCGAACTAGTGAGGTTGGCATCTCGCTGTCGTTATTTATATGTGATCAAGATAGGAGCGTGAAGTTTTGAGCTACATTGTAGATAGCAGTAAACAGTTTCAGATTGAACGGATAAAAATAAACATGAAATGCTTCATAGTGTTATATTTACACCTGTTAAAATACTCGACCATTATTATTGACGAAATTTCATAAATCCATCACAGTCTTTTGATGTCCATAGTGAAAAAAATATGAAGACTCTAAATAAACTAATGAATTATTTACACATAAATAAATAAAACTAATAAAGCCTTTACCAATAAAAGCTTTTTTAAATGCCAAGACAGTTGTAAAATGCGATTTAAGTATGCCTCTAAATTCGTGACTGTTCAACAATCATACAATCCTGATTGTCCAATCGTCCAACCTTCACGTCTTGCGTCTTGCTATGGAAACACAATCTGACCTTCAAAATTCATGATGATTACAATAAACACAGCCACATGGCACGTAGGAGGTAGAAAATCAACACAAAAAACATACTGCCGAAAAGGAAGGAACGCTCCCAAAACCAACAGATAATAAAATCCCCGCCAATATTACCAACAACATTTTTTGGCACCAGATGCTGGGTTCTGTATGTCTACTGAATCTACCAAAAATGAGTTCGCGTCCACAATTGAAAACACAATTCGGTATAAGCCGTAGGAGGATATTCTCTCGTCGCGTGCTCGGTGCTACCATTCCAAAACTACTTCGAAGAAATTATTTCACTCACACATGTTCAAGCAGACACGAACCACCCGAAACGAAAGCAAAATGACCTAATTTCGCAAATCAGCTTCAACACGCCTTTTGGTTTGGGTTGGGTCTGTGTGACCACCGTCATGGCAATTCCTGAGGTGGTCATTTTTCCGGTATGCGACACCGGTACTTTGCCAGTGGGTGGTCCTTTTCGGAACGAGCGTTGGGAATTTGCGACAGGCTGCAAAAAGAGAGCAATGCATTTCGAGCACTTTTTTCCACGCACCAACACACTCACTCACGTGAAGGAGAGACGCTAACGCGCCAGTCCTTCAGTTTTATGGTACTCATTTCGTACCACGATTTGCGCTTTTTTTACTTGTCTGGGTATCCAGGTTCTTTTGCAAATGAAGTTTGCTGTCTGCCGTTCTCGACTTCCGTTTTCATCAAACAGTGGCAAGATTAGCGAAGATTCCGCAGAGAAACCTCGCCGTTTTTTTTTTGTATCCCATGCCATTTGGCGCAATTCCTTTCGAAACCGGTCTCGTCATTGCCATTGAAGATCGAGGAAAATGCAGTAAAAGCAGCACCACATTCCGCTGCCAGCTGCACGGACATGCTCAAGGAACAGGGACCAAACAATCGGTTGTAAGACGGTTTGGCGCGGTACGACAGTTGAATATTGTATGAGCTTTTTGCTGGTGTGCATCTTGAAGTGGCGCAGAACAACAGGCTCGCCAGAGCTGCACGTACACAGAAGCAGTTCGATTGTGAAAATGCAGTGATTTTATTGCACCTACAGGTAGGAAAATGTCATAAGCAACGTGTAGCAGAATCAGATTTGATTTCCCTACGGCTCACCCAATCTAACAACGCTCTAATTTACTGTGGATAAACGCTCCCGGTTTATAAACTCCGTTCTCCGTTCATCCCCAACGGTTGTTGACACGTTGTGAATCTCGTTTTTAGAGCTAGTATTTTTTGTTAAACTAATGAAACTCTACAACACTTTAAATCCACCTACTACGCCCTAATCCTCCCAACACTAATTATGTGTGGCTCCCTTAATTAAGGTACCGCCCCGGATCCGGTCTGACGCAGCAAAAGCGTCTTACAATGTTCCGTCCTTTTCACTCTTCCTAAGCTCACCTGAAATGTTGCAAGTCATTAAAGGGGGTAACAATGGTGTTTGTGTGTGCGAGAACACTAACTTTAAGCGCGAACCAAACGATCAGGCACCGCTCGCCAAAGGGAGTAAGCTTCCCACCCAAAATGCGACCCGATTTTCGTGCGCGCGATTACGCTTTGTTCCCGATCAGCATCAGCATCAGCGTGACAAACGCGAGACGACATTCTGCGACGGTTGCATTCCGCTGGCACGGTCCCCATGGCAACGGATGAACAGTTTAAGCAAACTCACTCCATATTGAGACAGTGTACATGCATGGAACCGTGCAGCATACGTACCGAGAGGCGAGCCCTTTTTATTGCGTTTTATTTTGCCAGAAAAACTCGACGGCGCCAGCCGTTAGCGCGTTCGTCGATAACTGTAACGAGCAGGCGACGAAAACGGCGACGGGCTGTGCAAACTTTTGCCGGGCTTAAGTTGTGCATAAATCTGTACCAACCTCCAGCCGAACTGCTTTCCCTGCCATTTTCTTCGTTCCATCCGCAACACACGGTACGAATGCGCCACGCTCCGAGCCGGATTATGCTTCATTTCGTTTATATTCATTTGCGTTCTTGCACACACATACTCAGACAGTAACGAAGAAAAAGGAAAAAAAACTCCGGCAAAAACGAGAAAGAGTGTGCTCATGTTTTTTTCTTCGGCATGCTCTCTCTTGTTCGGCTTGTTTTTCTATTGCATAAATTTGCTGAAATCTTTGCCCAGCGCTCTGTGCACGGTGCGGCAGTGTTGTTCTTGCGCTGGGTTCCCGCGATTATGCACCAAACAGGCAACAGGCAAAAGAGAAGAAGTAGAGAAAAATAAAAGACTACCAAAGACAGCTTTTCTTATGGGTTTCGCTCGGCGAACGCAACTCGGTTGACACATTTTGTGTTTTTTTTTCCAGCTCATTTTCTTTTTCCAGTTTAGGTTGTTTCAATAGCTGTCCTACATTCAGGCTGACAATGCGCTTACAGGAATTTCATTGAGACACGGATGGTTGTAATATTTAAAGTTTCAGAACATTTTTTTTTTCATAATTTGCAAATCTTGCCTAGTTTACAGCTTTATAAACAAATTCTCTAAAAAAGGGCATATTGAGTAATTTTTTAAAATGTGTGCTCGAATACCTCTAACAAATTTACTTCAAGAAGTTCGATAGGATATATCTACTCTTTTATATTGCTTTAAAACGTCAACAGTTTTTTATACTAGACTTTAAATGTTGAATAGAATGCTTTTTGATCGATTTTTCAAAAATTCCAGAAGCAATTTTCAAAGTTGTTAATATTAACGCAACAAATTACATCAAATTCCGCCTTATAATCACGTTGAATCAAAACTTTAAACAATCATCCTTATAGTGCAGCAAATATTGCCAAGATGTTTCCCTGAATTCACCTGCTTGTAACAATAATCGTCATCGGAAAATGTAATCATGTTTCCCTCGCACATTTTAGCAAACGCCGTATGAAACGATCGTTTATCCTAAAGCCAAACGAACATCATTTACCCAGGCACATAATTGCTGCGGGCAAAGCAAACGGTTACATACTGCGCCTCAATTTTCACGTCAGTGTACTTCTCATCCTGCGAGCCAGCCGAGCGCATCTAAATCCATTGCATTTAAATAAACAGCTTTAACGGCAGCGTTACTTTGGTGCTCCGGCAGCACTGTCAGCAAATATTCATTGTTATAGCGTAACGATAGCGATCGATTTGTTCGATTGGAAAATCACTGGCGCAGGCAATAGATCCCATTCCCCACTTCCCATGGCATGGGAAGTTCTTTGAGATCTTCACGATTTCTAAAGGAACTAATTTTCATCTCCGACTCTCCGTCCCTTTGACAGCATCATGCGCTTTTGTGCGCCGGTTACCAGGGGCTGGATTATGACGATGATCCTCTCGGCAAACTTTCGCTGCTAACGTCATCCACAGCATCAGGGCCTCTCCAACGTCCTAGTAATAGCCACCGGTTTCATCGGATTGGAAATTGATTTGGAGTAATTTTCTATTCACATTCATTGGATAAAACTGGATTGTGAGTTGCTTCCGCCGACGAGCCGGCAGCGAACGGTTTCCTATGCGGCGGAAGAACTGGCGAACGTCTTCGGTGCGTCAGGCACACACACACTCGTACGACCGCGGCTTTTCAACATCACGGTACGAATGCCTTCAGGGAGCGGGTGCCGAAGTACCGAATGAATACCGAATGAGCGTATCGTACACTTCGTTCGCACCTTATTGCTTCCGATTTCCTTTTTCCATACACACACTCACACACGCACACGTGCTGCGGAAGCTTAAATTTCACGTGCTTCCGTTTTATTTTTATTACAATTTGAGAGTGAGAGCGGACTTTTGGCTAGCGCCGAAACCCCTTTTCACATTTTATCGCGTGCTTGTGTTCGTGCGGTGAAACGAGGATCACAGACGCACGCAAAAATAGGCAATCAAAATCATGTTTGCTTTTCACCGAAGCATAGTACCACCTACCAACAGCAAAAGGTGCATAAAAATCGCCACTCATGAAACAAAACTTTATCTAAGCCCCTGGTGCGGCGAGCTGAGGCAAATATTTATGTGGCTGAGGTGAACGCGTCGGTTATCCTGACCACACAAAGCACAAAAGCGAGGGGGGAAGGACACGAATGGTGTACTGGGAAGTGGAGCAAAATAAAATGTTCGTCTCACGTGCGGAAAGAGATGCGATCACAAAACACTACCCACCGCAACCGCAACATGGACTGTCAACCACGCGGCGAGGGTGAACCGGGCTTCTCTGGTCAACCAGAAACAACCGCATGTCCTTTTTCCCCGAGCGCACGGGAACACTACGGTCACACTCGGCTCGACCACCGCTCACCAAGGAGAAAGGAAGTTGGGTTTTGTTGTCCTACGGTCCTCCTCCTGTCCGGGTGGAGCCGCACACACACACACTGGTTCTATGTCATATTTTTTCATCCTCCTCCTGTGTGCTTGTGGGCTGGGCCAGGCATTGAAATCGTCGTGTTTACGGTGTGCGCTCAATTTCTAGCCCGAGGAGCACCGAGCTCCTTTTGAAAAGCGTTACGAAGAAGGACCCTTTGTCTCGTGGCGCACGGTCGATCGTTCCGGAAATTTATGCTCGTTTCTGTTCCAACCCCGGTCCAGGGACACCGACGGTCGACAGGCTGGCCGAGAAAAGGATCCGGAAACTCGGCTCGATCCGGTTTTCGAAATTGGACCCATCAAAGACATTGACAGGAAATTAGCGAACGCCGGAAATTGCCTCCCGTTGACAAAGCGCCCGACGCCCACGGGCCCTCTCACACACAGACACGCACGTGCAGCAAATATGGGCTATTTAATTGATCTGGGAATTCAGTCGATCTGTGACCGTGTTGACATTATCGACCCATCTCCTTAGCCCCGGATCAGTTAGCAAACGAGTTCGTTTGGTGCGCACTTCTGCCTGCGTGTGTGCTGGCAAATCGCCATCAATCAATCAGCACAAAATGGCTACCAGTTGGAGCAGTAATAAATCGACACGCCGTCAGTGTCGGCTATCAATCAACTGCATCCGAAAGTATCCAAGCCCCAGAAGGTGGTCCGTTCCGCCGGGAGTTTGAAAGCGACTCAAACGACCATCATCTCTGATTTGACTAATAAGATTCCACCGCCGAACGAGTTAAAGCTGACCAGCTCGTTCTTATTTGTTCTAACAAACTTACGCGTTCTTTCGGTCACTTTTTCATTCTCCTTCTCCTCCCTCTCTCTCTCAGTCGGGTCAGGTCAAAGTTTCGGCTGTAAGATTAATTGAGTGTAAAGTGAAACTTGGCTCCCATCGTTCGCCGTACCCACGATGATGACATGGCTCAAAATGCTCTCCTTCTGATCGATCGGGACGAGCAGGGTTTTGCGCGTTGCGGCCTCACCCAACCGGAACGGGGATTCGTGCGCCATCCTCAATATCCTAATTGAACCCCATCACCAGTTCTTGCCCTGCTTGGAATTGGCTTCAACAAGGGCAACCGGGCTGACTGCGAGCTGCGAGCTGCGAGTACGCCGGGCAAATAAAGTGTTGATTAGTGATTAATTATGAAAAGCTTCTGTTTCGGCTCCCACCCATCGCATTCCCGATATTCTTTGCGCCTCGGTCCAGTTTGTAATAACAAAACCCCGTTTGGCACCATCCTCCCAGACGATGGAGGAAAGTTTTCCCCGAAATTTTAAAGGTGCTTATTTGCGTTGAACTTTCGCTCCCGGATCCCGACATTGCTGGCCCAAAAACGAGAGTGAAGGTTTGAGCGATGGTTCGGTTCATCTATTGACGAATGGTGGGCCTGTGGTGTTTGAAAGACAAAACTCAACACTTTCGTCCCCGAGCGCGCTCCGTTTTCCCGACTTTGTTTGTCCCGCCGCACTTATTACTTTGATCAATTATTGGGAAATTAATTTAAGCGGGCAACAGATGGGCATTGATTTCGGTTGCTTGCCTCTACCGATGGATCGTTACGATCGGCAACATTTTAATTAAACGCAATTGACTAACGGGAGCCCCGAAAGGTAAATTAATTACGTTTCGTGAATTATTAGAGATACAATAAACTAGTCGGTGAGTCGTTATTATTTTTAAAGCCTGCTTGATCTGTCAATTAATATTGCTACTATTTATAATGCCCAGGTAAAAGACATTTA
The DNA here is from genome assembly GCA_000956255.1 of Anopheles punctulatus. Classification (NCBI taxonomy): domain Eukaryota; kingdom Metazoa; phylum Arthropoda; class Insecta; order Diptera; family Culicidae; genus Anopheles; species Anopheles punctulatus. The sequence continues at coordinate 1,253 of JXXA01002186.1, read as the reverse complement.
AATTTATTTCGAGAAATGATCCATTTAGTGAGATAACAATAAAACTGAATAATATGTTAACTTTTCTTTCTTCCTAGCTATTTACAAATGTTTGATTGCCATTTATTGTGTGTTTGATCCAATACATCGACCAAATAATCCAAAAATGACGACGACTTTAATCATAATTTGATTTCAAATAAAGTTTCCTGATCTTTTAATATGTAGTTCGTTTACATTCATTTTATAAATAATATCCATTTTAATTCTATAGTTGTAGAATTATGAGAATTTAAAACGTTTCATACATTTGATTAGGAACATGCAGTCCTAATCTAAGTTTTTATTTTTTTACAAAGTAATGCTTTTTTAGTTTTAATTAACATCACTTTATTGCTCCACACCGCCGGATTATTTTATATGGTTTATCATAGTATAATGATTATGTGGTTTGGAAGTGATAAATAGCTATTACTCCTAATGTAGCAATTTTTCTCGAGAAAACTGCACTTTAAGCGAAAATCGTGACATTGTTTCAACTGCCATCGAGCCATCGCGCGAAGTATTGCTTACCCAAGAGTAAAAGACAAGCATAACAAGCTTCTTAAAACCCATCCCGTCTGACCATATAAAGCGTGCGAACATTAAATGCCCGCAATGGATGGTGAGATTACACGCAAGATAAATTACACACAAACTTGAGGCAGTGAAGTACGCAGCAGTGAAGCGCACCGCAATGAACCACGGTGCTTGACGAGTCGACGGTGGCCATAAAAGTGTTCAATATTATCCCGACCGCAGCGAGGGATGCGTATGTGGGCGCGCGTGTGGGTTGTGTTGATCGCACCCCGTTTCGTAATTTACGACCCCGAACGTCGTAAGTGTGTGGAAGGCGCGGAAGCAGCCACTCGCGAAAAGCTGCACGCTTTTCGGGTTGGAAAATCTCTCGAAACAATGTCGACGACGGGGAGAGGTTTTCGGCGATGATTATGATGGTCGAGCTCTTGACGGTCGTTTATCGTGCTGGGTTAACCTGGGAGACTGGAAACAAACGTACGCACTTCCAGCCCGTTTTTGCCTAATCCCCCGAAACGGAAAACATAATTCACCGGGGGTTTTATGCTCACACGGTTTTCGAGTTCGTGTGTGCGTGTGTTTGTAACTGTATTGTGTTTTTATTCTGCGTCTGGCGTGGAAAATCGTGAAGCGGAACACGCCAGTTTCGGGCTGCTGCAATCGTGCTCACTAAGTAAACGGGAAACAATGGCCGTCGG
>JXXA01002185.1:0-17463 GCA_000956255.1 Anopheles punctulatus | reverse complement strand
GCGGCGGCGGCAGCTGCTTCACACCACCACCATTCTAACCGCCCGTCCAGCCCCCTCAGCCCGACGCGCCATTCGCGGCTGCAGGAAAAGGCCGATCTGCAAAATCTCAATGACCGCCTGGCCTGCTACATTGACCGGGTGCGGTTCCTGGAGCAGGAAAACTCGCGCCTCACGTTGGAGGTGCGCACGTCGCAGGACACGACCACCCGCGAGGTGTCCAACATCAAATCGATGTACGAGCACGAGCTGTCCGATGCCCGCAAGCTGCTGGACGAGACGTCCCGCGAGAAGGCCAAGCTCGAGATTGACGGCAAGCGCATCCTGGAGGAGAACGACGAGCTGAAGAAGCGGTAAGGGTTGCGAGGGAGCAGCGGCCGGCCGTCTCCCGCCGAGCGTGTGGGTTTATGCTATTATTTTTACGGCCGGTGACGTCATCGTTAAATGTGGATCAAAAATGCCCCCACCGAAGCAGCGGACTATTTCGGTGCCAATCCGTCCTTGGGGAGGGAAAATTGAAAAGAGACAATTTGTTTACACTCTAATCGCCGCTTCTGTGCGGTGGATTTATCTTCCCAAGGCCTATAAAATCGTTTCAGACGAACAAACCGTAGCATGCTGCGATGAATCAAGCACTATCAAGTGTCCATGACGGGTTGACAACGCCGTAAATGTGGTGTGTATGTGAACCATAAACATCTTACGTCATTGTGTATGAAGTCATGCTTCGTAGAATGTGACGTCGCTCAAGGCTTTTTTTTCTTGGCGTCGACCGTACACGGTAACGTAATTTTGGAGAGAATATCTAAATTTCGACATGACATCAGAGCCACAACTTCTCACACCCTCCGGATTCGTGTGCTGTTTTTTTTTTGTGTATTGCTTTCGTGTTCGTGTTTGTGAAGATCGCAAAAAGCCGGTCGCAAGAGTGACAGGGCGCATATAACACACCAGCACACAATCAATCGGGCGCGCACTGGCACGACAGATGCGGGTGGTTTTTCAACAATTTAAGCCTGCCAATCGTCGCGATTTTATGAACCACGAATATGGCACGTTGCTCAGCGGGAAAGGGTCCAGATAAAACCGTGGCTCCATGGCATGCGAGGTCATCTTATGGATAAGCATCACATAAAACCGCGAGCTAATGGTGCAGCAAGCGATAGGGTGGTTTTATGAACGTGAAAAACGTTGGTTTTACTGTTGAGTTCTAGTTGTTATAGTTAATTGTAAAACGCACTAAAAATGGTATGAAAATAAGGCAGTGAGTTGTTGAGCAGTTTGGCAGATGATAGGCTTATGATGGTTTTAAATTTCTTTTTTAGCACAATTTCCGTGTAAAATAGATAGTTCTATAGGAGGAAGTTCAGGCTTAGGAAGCAAGGAACGTACGATACATTGTTTAAAGTACATCGATTCAACACAGGGAACGAGATTTTATTACTTGTTTGTTTATATACTCTCATTCTTGGCTTGGGTTGCGCTTCTCGAGAGGGAAGACATGAAATGCGGGTGCGCCACGAGTGACTTCCCGATGGCTGGCTACTATGATATGTGGCTTAATGCTTTCATCTTTCAATTTAAACACATTGGCACATACACACACAGCGGTACGCAGTCGTGAACGATTCACCAATCGAGGTACCACCACGCAGTAGCCTATCCGAGCAGCAATAGTTGAAGGCTTTTCGGTGGAAAATCAAATATTGACTTGGTTAATGTAAATCATGCGCGCGTCCGCATTCATCTCAACATTCCTCTTTCCCGCTGTCCCATGTTGTGTGTGTGTGTGTTTTTTTTTATTTGTTTGATGACTGTCTCTCACGCTTAGGCGGATGGAAACGAATGGGATAGATAGAGGGAAAGCGTCCCCCTCGGTTGTGTGTGTGTATGTGTGCGTGTATGTGTGTGAATGCGCGGGCGCGAAACGCGCGCGCATTGCATGACATCATCCACCGTGAGGCCTGCGCCTGCTACGATCGAGCGTCGGTGCGTTCGGCACCACGCCGGGGAAAAAGTCGACGAACGCTGGAATAAAGGGAAAATGAGCGTTTCACCGATGCGCGCAGAGGGGTCAGAGGGTAAAGAGGACAGCATGTTTTCGAGAGGGATGCACTTTTTACCACCATCGTAGGAGGAAGAAAAGGAACGGCGCACATCTACACGAGGGCGACGGTTATGTTGGTGTTAAATGTGGTGTGCTCGCAATGTGAACCGAAGCGAGCGTAGGAGTGAGCCACCCCGTTTCCGAAACCTCGTGTAACTTGTTTTCATGCTGTTCATGGAGGAACCGACCTTAGAAGGCTCTATGCTGTGAGGAGGTGGGATTGTGGGGTTTTTTTTTAAGAAAATAAATTACGATTACAATCGATTTTTTACCTCTTGCCAGACTTCATTCAAGGCAATGGGGGAAAAAGGAAAGCCACTTTACAGTCGCGTGTTTCTCGCGCGAAGGTTCTAATGAAGCTTTTCCGTTTTGTAACATGGATCCAAATGTCGGCACAATGGTGCCTTCTGGAGGCGTTCCCATTCTCCTCACGATGCTCGGTAATCGAATGAAACGGGGAGAACAAGAACCGTTGTGGTTGATGCAAATGCATCGTTAAGCCCGATTGCTATCACATCCCTTCCAGGCCGTCGGTGTGGTCAAACCGTTTCCAACGTCACCGGCCAGCCACTCCTGCGTTTGTTCGAGGGGGTCGCGCATTACCCCACCACGATTTTTTTTTATACACCGTGGTCGAGGTGAGCGAAGAAGCCGGTCGGGAGACGTCCATGCATACCATCAAGAAAGTGAAAATGCCAACCATAAGCCACAAACACACTCACACGCGGCAAGTGTAAATAAGCATAGCTGGCCTCCGAGCCCGCTGGCGGTGAGAAACTAATGCTATATTTAGTCATCTACTGGCCCGATCCGGGATTTCGGACGGGATGATGCGTTCGAAACTATGATCGGCGCTCTTTCTACTGTTTTTTGCTCTTCCTGTCACACTAATGTATGCTTAACTGTCTCCCGGGTTTGAGTCAAGCGCGCCAAGTGTGTGCAGACATCGTCACTATCGCCACGTGTTGTATTTAACTGTAGAACCGACATTCCCTCGCCGGTTCTTGCTGAGGCGACAAAGAGAGAAAGAGGAAGTGGAGATGAATATGCGTGAGGAATGCGCGTTAGTTCGTTTTTAAACGTGATGATTCCGTTAAACGCGGTTTCTCGCAAGAAATCTTCAATAATCACTACGCGTATGCATGTTATTCCAGCGCCAACTATGAGTAGAACTCAACGACAATGGAATAGACTGGACTGGAACATGGAAACGGAATGTATGAGGATCGTGTTCTGAATGTTTAATGCATTGGCCCACAATAGAAGGGTTCGCAGAGAAGAAGAAATAATTAGTTTAGGTTGGAATGGACGCTACAAAGTAATTTTCTACACTGTCGAACGCCCATTACTTCTCCAATGTATTTAACGCCCATTGGTGTTGTAGTTTACGGTCACGGTGGCCATAGTGAATGGGGATGTGGCCATAGTGAAATAAGTCAATATAGCCGTCACATGCTTGTGTGATCATAGTGAAATCAAAGACAACCATGAATTTTGTTGAATTTTTGGTTGTTGATGTGAAGTCCAGTCGATCATCTCAGGTTGAGCACACTCATTTATGTTTGTTCGACGATGTGATCAGTTATGTAAATATCGAAAGGTGAAAGCATGGAATGTGGAGAAGATGTTTAAACCTAAGTATTAAAAAGGGTACTGCTTATTTTCTTTCATTCCGCAGGCAATACAAGCCTCGATTTAGTATTAATAATGTGATTGTTAGAAAGGACTACTTGTTGCTACTTTTGAGTATACAGACCTTCTGGAGTGATATTTTCTTTTTGTTATATATGAAGCAATAAAACAGTAAACCTTTGTTATGGCAATTTAAGTATCAAAAGCAATATGCAGAAATACACCCCTTTTTCTTCCAATTTCTTACTCGAAATTGAAGGTAAAAAATGTAAAAAAGGTTACTAAATCATAACAAAAAATGATCAAAAATAACAAGCCAAATTTGCAACATGCTTTATAATTATAATGAAACTAATATTATTATTCGCTCCACCGTTTTCCAGCTTGGACCGAAAGACGAAAGAAGCGGCTGAGGCGGACCGCAATGCACGCGCCAACGAAGCTCGGGCCAACGAGCTGTCCAGCAAGTATCACACGCTCGTCTCCGAGCACAAGAAGGCGAAGGATGAGCAAAAGGAGCTGGAGAAGGAGCTGGCGAAGCTGAAGAAGCAGCTCGAGGTGCTGCGCAAGAACCTCGAGGACGAAACGCTGACCCGCGTCGAGCTGGAGAACGCTGTGCAGACGCTGCGCGAGGAGCTGACGTTCAAGGATCAGGTGCACCAGCAGGAGATCACCGAGACGAAGACGCGTCGGCAGGTGGAGATCAGCGAAATCGACGGTATCCTGACGGAGCAGTACGAGGCGAAACTGCAGCAGACGCTGCAGGAACTGCGCGACCAGTACGATCTGCAACTGCGCGCGAACCGCGAAGAAATTTCCGATCTGTACGAGGTAAGCGTGTGGAGGAGAATGGTTGATGGAGCGATGGAGTAGAATGTAATGTAATGTTTTAACCATTTGTTTTTTTTTTGTTTTGTTTTTGCCTTAGGCACGTCTTCGCGATCTGGAGCAACAGATGAGCCAGGAGCGTTTGCGCCATGCCGAGGAGAAGGCCAAGATGATGGACGAGATAGAACGACTGCGCAACGATATCTCGCTGCAGCTCAAGGAGTACCAAGATCTGATGGACATCAAGATTTCGCTCGACATGGAGATTGCGACGTACGACAAGATGCTCAGCTCGGAGGAGGATCGATTGAAGATCACACCGGGCAGCCAGACGTCGATCTTCTCGTCGTCCAGCCTGTCGGGAAGCTTGTCGCGCAGCGGTATGGTACGCCGCACGCCAAACCGTGCCGCGGCCAAGCGTAAACGCACGGTGCTGGAAGAGTCGGACGAGCGCAGCGTGTCGGACTACTCCGTGACGTCGTCCGCTAAGGGCGACATTGAGATCGTGGAGGTCGATCCGGAGGGAAAGTTCGTCAAACTGCACAACAAATCGTCTAAGGTAGGTGAAATGGTTTTAAAGTGATTGTTTGTGTGTGTTTTTTTGTGTGTTACTTATGTACTAAAGCTAAATCTTTATTCCCGCCCTGTAGGAGGTACAAATTGGCGGATGGTCGCTGATCCGGAAGGTTGGCAGTAACGAGACGGTGTTTAAGTTCCACCGCTCGCTGAAGGTGGACGGCGGTGCGTTCGTCACCGTTTGGTCGTCCGATCTGGGCAAGGATCACGAGCCGCCATCGACGATCGTAATGAAGGGACAGAAATGGTTTGCCGGCGACAATATGGCCACACATCTGCTGAACGCTGAAGGAGAGGTAAGTGTGGGAGCGGAAGTTTTGCGCGAAGGCTGCAATGTTAACATGCAATTGCGTTGTGTGCTTTTCCGTCCCACAGGAGGTTGCTGCTTCGGAGCGCGTGAAGCGAATCATATCCACTGCCGCCTCGCGTCACCGCGAATACCTGGGAAACTACGGCGAGGAGCTTCACCATCAACAGGTATGTATCGCTTTAAATAATGGTTTAATACTCTATTTTTGAGTCATTTTGAGAGCCGACACGATTCCTGAACTGACTTGCCCGACTTGATACCCGATTGTGCTATAATCCTTTGTAACGAGAACATTTTCTTCATTTTCATCTTTTTTTCAGGGTGAACCTCGCGGCGACGAAAAGTGTCGTATTATGTAATTTTGTACACAACAAATACACCACATACAACAAAAAAGAAACAAAAATCACCACGAGCCAGAGTAACAGCGGTGGGAGCTAATCTAATATATAATTTTATCTCTATTACACATTACATTTGTTCGTCCTCACTGGGAGTGAAATGGTACGGTCGGCGACCAGGCAGGGGGACGACGTATGTTGTAAGCGAATATAATGGAAGGAAAACAAAATCGTCAGCAAACGTCGCGCGGCGAATCCTTTCCCTTTCTGGTGCAGAATGACAACAAACACACACACACAGCGCGTAGATGCAAAGCTAACGAACTTCATAAAGATAAGTTGCAGCAGGATCAAACGCAGGAGATCCTCAGGACTAAGCTGACAGCGTTAGAGTTTTTTTTCTTTTTTTAAAAAAAAATTGTGAATCATAATCTCTCACATACGAACACTCACACACGCACACACCTGCATGCTAGAGAGAGGATATTTTACTATAAATTTTAGTACACATAGTTCCCTCAGTTGAATCGAATATTTCAAATTGGTGAAAGGATGGTCGCGCGCCGTACAAATCGTATGTAACATACTAACAATGTAAACTACTTAGTTGCGTGCGGCTCTGTATGGGAGTGTGTCTGTGTGTGTGTGCAGCAACGAGACCTAGTATGTGTTCGATTATTCTTGTTCCATACTAAATTTAACAAAAAAAAAGAATATAATAAAAAAACAATTGGATATACTTATACCTTTACGTAGCAAACTGAATGGTCGTTCACGTAAAGAAATTTTCTGTGCACCCGAGGAGCAAAATAAGCAAAATTTAACAAACAAAAAAAAAGAACTGTTTAAAACACACATGCAAACACGCAGAGGAAAAAACATTACAAACAAAGTGAATAAGAGGCCTTTCTGTTGCGCACGCGGGAAACTTTCCCAGCGGAAACTCACAAACACACATGAAAACACTGACTCATACCTATTAGCATTTAAAAGCAGCAATGTTGTGTCGTATGGGCGTGCGTGCGCGTCTGTCGCTCGTGTGGTATTGTAAATGAAAGGATTATAAAGCTGGCCACACTGCGTAACAAAATGGAAGTCGAAATGGAAGTGTTTGTGTTGGTCCCGGCGGCCCGGTTTAGTGTCGATCAGCAGAGGCGTAGCTGTTCATTTTTAGTTTTTATATCACTTAATGAAGATGTTTTGTTTTTTTTTTTTATATATATCCTTTTGACGGCGACAAAGGAGGTACGTTTTCTTCTGCTGTCGTAGTGCTTTTTTTTTGCCATACGTGCGATTACGATTCTTTTACACTTAGCCTTTCGACTCGCAACGTCAATGATTAATAGTTTAAATGGAACGTACTTTCCTCGAGCCTTTTGGCATCAGTTTTTGTTTATCTAGCTGCTTCTGACTGGTTGCAGGGAATTTTTGCTACTTTGGTTGTTTAATTTATTTGCTTCATATAGTTTTGCCTTCTTTCTTTTGACTTGTTTCGGCATCGATTTGATGTGCATTTTCGTCTTCAGACTTAGCGTTTTTAGCATTTAACGCCAATATTTAGTTCGAGGAAGGTGCTTATCGCATATACCATCAGAGCACAGAGAGCGAGCAAGGGAGAAAGAGAGCGAAAGTGTATCTTCCAGCAATGCAGTAAAGTAAGACGCCGAAAGGTAACGAATTAACATTTAAAGACGCACTATGTGGGAGAACATTGTGAGTGGTTTGTAATAAACGTAATCAGATGTACTGATGTCTGAAAATGTTCCTTGTATAGATCGTGCTTATCGTAACATCCGATCATTTGTGGTAAAATCTTTGCAAATAGTTTCTTTCCTTCGTGTACGCGATGTCATTACCTCGCATCGCCTTATTTTATACGCTAGATGTTGTAGGTTTAATGATTTTTTTTCAGAAGAAACAGCATCTTCTATAAAAAGCTCCAAAAAATGTCTTCCGTAGCTCGATTCAATCCTGCTAAAATAAACAATTCTATAAAAGGTCTCAGCTTTGCTTTAGTCTACTGAACAATCAAAGACACCATAAGGCATTTTTAAGGTTTATCTCATTTTTATTGTTTTTTTTTTCGAATTTTTTTAAATATAACACTCTTCTTGCGGCACCGCGAGCACGAGGTGAACTAACGAACCACCCCGCCAGCCACACAGCCACCGTCGAGAAGAACACGCCGCGGCTGTTTTTCGTCAATATTTTATTATAAAACAGTACCGTAAAATTACGTTTCACACTCTCACTCTCACCTGCCGTGTTTTTGCCTTACTGCCCCGGCGAGCCAGGGATGGACCACAGTCCAAGGGAAGCCGATCACAACAACAACTACGCGACGCAACGGGTCACCTCCCCTCTTTGCGAGGGTGGAAAACGATCAACCGATCATCAAAAAGACAGCATCACCCAACGGGATGCGGACGAACAAACAAAATATCACGATGTTGTTTTCTGGACGGGAAACGATAAGGGTTGCCGGTTGCACAATGAAATTGTCTAATAAATGTTTACCATCTTCTGGATGTTTTTGTTTTCGTAGATGTTTGGGAGTGATGGGAAGAGTTGGACGTGAGAAGTGGATAGAGAGGAGGGACGAGGACGAGAAGAAGACGCGGAGGAGGGTTCATTATTTACAACAGACTCTGGTTGGTGTTCCCGGAGAGAGGAAGATCGACGAAGCAGGGATGCAGGAAGCGGAAAGCAGTAGTGAGCAGTTTCTTCAGTTCCGGGAAGGAGATTGCTTCTTCATTAACTCTTTCTCTTTCCCCCTCCCTCCTCTCCCTCGCTCTCGCTCTCTCCCTCTTTCCAGAAGTGTACGAAGGCTTCCGCACCGCAGCCGGGGGCTTACTTCTTGGAGAAACCGTCACCGGTCGGATCGAGGATCCACGGGTAGTTGTTCGGGCACTCCATGCACGTGAACAGACGCAACGTTTCGCCGGGCAGTTCGCGGGTGGTCAGCGGGCAGGCGTTCGGGAGCGAACAGTACGGTTGCCCCTTGACGTCGCACTTCTCCTTCCACTCCTGGAAGTCACGGAGCGCGTTCAGTTCGGTCGGGTTCTGCATCCACTGGATGACCTGCAGCATCGTGACGAAGAACACGTCGTTACGGCCGAGCATCTCCTCGATGAACTTGATCAGCTCCTCGCGGTACTCCTTCTTCGACTTGAGCCAGGACGCGTGGAAGTGCAGACCGAGCGGCGCGCGGTTGCTATTGTAGTGGCGGTTGAAGTTGTGACGCAGCAGACGTCCGAACTGCTCGCCGGACTGGATGTTGGAGCAGGAGTCGACCATGTGGCAACCGGGCAGCGATTCGTCGAACGTCGGATCATCACGACGATCGAGCTCGTTCATCACCATCTCCCAGACGGGATGGGAGCGCGACGGGCAGTTGTGTGCGTTACCGTTGCACTTGTGCGGCATGCGGAAGTACAGCGTGTACGGCCAGATCGGAACGCGTCCGAGCGATGCCGTGATCGACGCATCGTACACGAAGAACTGATCGGCCATCATCTCGAACTGCTTGTTGCCTCCGACGCGCAGATACGGCGCCCGCACACCAATGATCGAACCGTCCGTGATGTTGGCGAACCGTTCCACAATCAATCGCGCACCGGCCATCTCCGCCAGCCAGTCGTCGTACGTGCCCTGCGTCCAGTAGTTCGGGTCGTCCTTGTGCGTCAGCGAGAAGACGGAGATCTCGTGTCCCTTGCGGTGCAGATCCTGCACGGCCGAGTAGTTGGTGTACTTGTGCGAGACGAAGTACGTACCGCGGATCTGGCAACCGTTCGGGTTCTGGCGCTGCCCGTTGAAGATGTCCTCGTACAGGTCGATGTTGTCCACGTTGACCGCACCGTTGAACGTGATCGTGATCATCTGCGGCACCTGCTGCGGTTCGATGTTACCGGGGATGCGGGTACCGTCGGCGGAGCAGAAACAATCCGGCAGGACGCACTGCGTTGGATCACAGTCCGGCGCACGGTTCGGATCGAGTTCGACGGCTGTATTCACACAGTGGATGGTGAGTGGAACGAACGACGCCGATCTACTTAAACAATCTCTACTTACTGCACGCATTCTCGTCCGATTCGTCCTTGCAGTCGGGCTTGCCGTTACAGAACAGCTCCTTGTCGATGCACTCACCGTTGCCGCAGGACAGCTTGCCCTCCGGACAGATCGGTTCGTCCGTCTTCAGGATCGGCAGAACCTTGCGTGGCTCTAGTGGAGTGAGTGAAAACAGATTAGTTGTAGTGTGTATGCTTCCAAATTCCACATCCGCGTGCTGTACCGCTGTACAACCCGGACTGAGGAGTGACGTTGTTAACTACGGTGTTTAAAATGATACCAGCACCATTGTGAGGCAAACCGTGAACGAACCGTGTGTGTTAGCTAACGGAGTGAAGAGTTCAGTGTGCTGAGAGTGTTGTCGGAGCCATGGAAAACGAGATGGCAGTGTGAAATGTGTGATAGAGAGTGATAAGTGTGGTCGTGTGGTAAGGAACGACGCAGGTGTACCGATCGTAGCCATTTTGGGTAGCCAGTCTCGCGCTTGCGAACGGGTGGAAGGTGTCACTATGTGTGTGCTTTCTTGCCGAGTACTACTACGCGCATGATTCGTTGTTCGATTCCAGTCTCGCAGTTAGGTCGTGCGTCAAACGTTTGTTAGACATGCGATGAATGACGAATGGTATCAGGAATTCAGAGCTGCAGAGGGATATTTTACAGGAGCCAAATATGAAAATGATGCTTTTAAAGTTATTAATACAAGGCAATTTTGAATTAGTTTAGTAACATTCCAAAAGGGATGTTAAAAGAGGGTTCTAAAGAAGGATGAAATTAGAGCTTTTTTGAAGGATGAAATTAGAGAGCCAAAATGGCTATCAATTTGATTAGAGACGTCAATTTAGTAGTCAAAATCTTTTTTTTAATACTCTAAAAATTAAATTTTGTGCGAAGAAACAGTGTTGGAATGTATGAGGAACTATAGACAAATTTTATGGCAACGATTTTATAGCATTACTGCTGCTGCTCTGCATGGAGTAGAGCATACATTCAGGGGTATTCTACTTTTCTGTGCGTGACTGTACATGACTAGAACGATGCGATGTGTTCCCCAAACCGTCACCATTGGTAGAATGTGATCTGTTAGTAGTTGTTCCGTGCATTGTTTGTTGTATCCTGTTCGGTCTGAAGCAGTGCGCGTGTTTCGACGTTAGCGATTGTGTGTACTATACATGTTTTTTTGTTTGTTTGTTTGCTACTTCTCAGCAGTTTGCTGTCCGCGGGTGCACTTGTGAACTACTCTAGTTTCTGCTGTGTCTTTGCACAAAGTGTGCTCCAAAACCATATTCTGTATGCTTGCTGTGTAACCCTGGCGGTTTCTGTGTAACCTCCTTATCCCTACACGGGTGCGAAGTGTTTTTTTTTTGCGATATGTTTACGGTATGTACAGATATGGAAACGAAGCGATCGCTATTGTGCATCCCGGCGTGTGATCTGCGGCCCTAGCTCTAGCGCATCCCTACCCGCGTGGAACCCAGGTGTTTAAATAGGCGGAATGGAGGTGGTGGTTTCGCTCCATGTAGCGGCCGAATGCGCCCCTGGGTGGGCGGGAAAACTTACTCTCTTTCTTATCACACGTGGTGACCTTTGCCTTCCAATCGCAAGTCTGTTTTTCAATGTCGAACGCCAATCCGGACGGGCAAGTGATTTGCTTCAGTCCAGATCGTGTACACCTGATGCGCATGCAAGTTGTCGGTGAGGGTAGAGGGATTTTTTTTTTCATCGTTGGGAAGGATGTTCCAGGAGGATGATCAGGAGTCGGTTATTGACACAGATGATGGGGGGTCAGGAGGTAGCACACAAAGGGGATGAGAACACAATGATGGAGCGTGGGGGACGGGAGGCAGGTAGGTTTTTATGTTTTGGATGAGAGAAAGAGGTTCAAGTTTCGTGCAGCAAACACAGGGAAGAGAAAATCATAAGAGAGAAGAAGAGAGAAAGAACACAGTTTTAGTGAAGATGGTAACACAAATTTCCGGGCCGGACTCTTGTGGGCGGCTGTGTGTGTGTGTGTGTTTGTTTATGACAGTGTTCGGGATAGAGCTCCGAAAAACACACACACACACACACACCAGCCCTAGCGAGACCGTCTCCCGGAGGACTTACTTCCTAGCTGGTCGCACGATTTCACGTTCGTTTTCCAATCGCACGTTTGACGCAGCACGTCAAAGTACAGCCCGGTCGGGCAACGAACTGTCGCGAGCCGCGTGATACCATTTTCACCCGCATCGTCGCACCTATACTTCGTCGGAGGCAGGAAGGAGGAAATGCAAACAACAACAGAGGAGTAAGCGAATAGGTAACGAAACGGCGACCGTCGCCATTGCAGCGCGACGCAACCCGGAAGATTTGCGGGCGATGGCATCCAGCGAAGGCCATGCTTTCTAACTGACAGCTGTCAAAGCGCAGTAACCATTGGAGCGTGCGAGTGCGGTTTCGGAATCCGTTAGAAGGAGAGGTCTGTTGGGCCTCTAATTGCTGCCAGTAATGCGACATTTCCTTGTTCGCGAAAGTGGATTTGTCGGGTGTGGGAAGGGTGTGCTCACCTCACAACTTCGCGGCAGTCACCGTCCGTGCTCAGGCGGAAGTACTCGTCACCCGGGCGGTCCTTGCACAGCTCCTCCACGTTGATCGAATCCGGATCGGTGTCCTCATCTTGACGCTTGACGCGAACTTCAGCCGCTGGAAGCAGAAAGCAGCAAAGGCAACAACGGGTAAGATTGTGAAGAGAAAGGCGAGAGATCAACAAACAAATAAGGCACTGTTAGGCAATCGAAACCTGTGGCTAGTGTTGTGTCGTAACAGGGTGGGCAGCGAACACGCCGCCGGGCGAGAAAGTTGCGATGACAGACGTCCAAGATGGTCGTATTATCACACGAGCGCACCCGGTGTGTCCGGTGTATCGGATGAAAGTGAAATTTATTGTTACTGGCGTGTGTAAACTCGTTTCGAGTTTCTGATGTGCGATTATGGGGTAAGCATACGCTTGCGTAACTTGAGTTGAGTTGGGCTGGCATCCAAGCGACGCTAATTTGATTCTTCCATTCTTCTCTCGTTTTCAGGTCCGGGTTCTAGAATGCTGCTTTTTTTGAGTCATGGTCGAACCACGGGTGCGATGAATGAAATCTGACGTCTCTATCTCCGTTCTCTTCTATTGAGAGCCGGGGTTCCATCTAGATGGGTGTATCTTAAGCGGATAATGAATGAAGCCGGCTTTGCCGGGCTCTTCTCGCAACCTCACTGGCTGTGCTAGTTAGCCCAGAGTGCCATTAATCATGCGGCCACGAGCCCAACGCACCTCAAATATCTCTCAAATCTACGGCCCATTCAAGGTCAAGGTCAACGGCGTAAGAACAGCTAAAGCGTATCCAAACACTTCATCGCGTCTTCATCGCTGGAAGATGGTTCGCAACGCCACCGATAACCCAGATCGATTATCGAGTGACTGACTTTTAGCGCTGCGCGCTTGCGTAAGGGGGCATCCATTTTGTTTCGCTTGCCTCGAGGATGGTGTCTCGCACACACCCCGCTCCGGTGTTGCGTAAATGCGTCACTTTCCCGGGCTCGAGTGAGCCGAAGATTGATTTCTCCGGGGAGGAGGAAGCGAAAGCGCCGCGCACACCGGGTGAAGCAAACCAGTTCTTCGTACGTGTGCCAATACCGTCGCACTTGCGTCGGTCTTGTACACCACACACGCCGGGTGGTAGTGGTGGTAAAGAACGCATTGGACAATGTGCATGTATGTTACCGGTTTCTGTTTCTCCCACCGAATTCGAAAGGAGACAAATGCGAGTGTGTCTTACTGCACACGACACACCGCTGCACTCCAAAGGCCCCCTAAGTGGGTGAGCCGCAGGGTTGGAGGGGTTGAGAGTACTTTTGCCGTGAAGTCTTAAGACCCATGGCAAGCGGTGATGCAAAGGAGAACGAAAAAACGCAACCTGAGGTGAGGTGATTTATTTGCAACGTTTCTTCTAATAGCCTGGTGCAATTCAAATCAAACCTTATAAGGGTTCGCAATATGACGGGAAGGTTAAGAGGTAGAATGAAGGTAGAAACAAATTCTTAGCAAAAATCAACAAACACTTCAAATCCAGTTTATATATGTCTTCACAAATATGCACGCGAAGGTGATTTAAAAAGTGATTGTATCGTCTTAGCGCTCGAATGCCTGAGAATCTTCCGTGATTGCGAAATTCACCGATCACCCCTACATTTCCGGCTTACTCATTTTTTTGAACGTTTGCTTTTCGTATTCCTTTCAATGTTCCACCTTCTCAACGGCTGCATGTTGAATACTCATAATTTGCCGCTTTTTTATGATTACAATTATTTTTAAAGTGCTTTGTTTTGCTTCAATTTTCTTTTTTTTTTTTTAGCTTACCGATCGTCACCACTAAACACAGCAAACCGAACAGTTTGATCACTCTCGCCATGCTGACGGCCATGGCTTATTTAACACAACGATTACGCCGCCACGGAGTACGGACACACCGGGCACACTGAACGAACGGTGGGGTGGGATGGGAAGAACACACTTCGATCACCACCAACAGGGAATGTCTTTCTTGCTTCTTCTCTTTTCTCGTGGGCAGCCGCTCCTGCTGCTGCTTTGCTGCTGCACGTACTGGTACGCACACGTCGGTTCGTGGACAGGGCGCGCGCACTTAAACCCGCACTTTCCCGCACCGGCTACTACTTATATAGAGGCTCTCGATCTCGCCCGAAGTGCTCGCCCGAGCCGATGCACGAACCCCCTCGGTCCGTGTCGTGGCCTGGTGGAATGGGGAGCAGGAACGGGTGGGGTGGGAGTGGGAGGATGTGGGAGGTAGTACGAGAAGGATATGGAGAGGGGTGATACCCTCAGTTGGCGGTGGAAAAGTCGAGCCATTCTCGGAAGACCCGAACCGAACTCCAACCTGCGGTGCTCAGTCCATCCGTGTCTCCGAAGTGTTCGCTCGAACGAAGGTGGGGGATGGTTCGTTGAGGCACTCACGTTGTGCAGGATTTCCACTTCCATTCGTGTGGTCTGATCGCAAGAAGGGATGAGTGTACGATTCGCCGGAGCTTTGAGTGCAGAGTGACCGGTTCGTTTGATAGGCTTTTGTTTCAATTGTACAAGCTTTATTCTATATTTTTTATTTTGAGACATTTTGCTTGCATATTTATCGCTTGTGCATATTTGGTTTTGGTTATATTATTTATTTTCTTTTCTATTGCTTGGTGCCAGTTGATATCAGTAGAAGTATGTATTACACACCCAGCAAGTTTTATTTTTTCCATATTTGTATAATTTACCATATATTTATTCTCAATAGCCTTGTCTCTTTTGTTCTCCTTTTCTAATGTTCTATCACTGTCACTTTTGGAATAATTTGTGTTTGAAATATTTTGCAGAATTCTTTACTAGTTTATACGATTGCTTCTTATGTATTTGATTCTGTTTCATTTTAAAACTATCTCATATCATTCAATTGGGTTCTGTTCAAATTAATGACACACATTTCAACGTTCAACACTAAATTATTCCACCTTCCAAAAATCGCAAACCACCAAAACCGCAAGGTTGGCGTTGCGCTTCAATTGCGCTGTGCTGTCCGAGCTTTCCAATTCTTCTACAGACACCTACAAACGCCATTCTTATTTAATCGAGTGTTTTTTGTTTTGTTTCGTACAATTTCGTTTCCTGGTGTAAAATTTACGGGCTTTCTTTTCCACTTCCAAGACCGTGCTTGCGGATGGGGTTTGTGTGCGAGGTTCCTGCACGTTGTTCTTCGCAGAGCGATTTGTGAGTGCTTGGTGTGTTTTGGAGCAGGGAAGAAAAAGCTTCCACCTCAAGAGTCGACGTGACGTGAGTGGCCGTTGGCCGTTGGGAATCGAACGCGATCGCCGATCGCCAAAATTCCAATCAACCTCAATTCTTTTTCGAGGGTGTTGTGAGGGTTCGTTGCGATTGGGCGGAAGGGGAATTAAAAATCGAGGAACGACTATCGGCCTCACGGTAGACTTGACATAAGATTGAGTTTAATAATCGTTTGCACGATATCCTCTCTAACGACGTTCGCTGGTGGTGAAATGCTGCTGAAATACAAAAAAAATGAATAGCTGTTTTATGCTTGTCTAAAGAATTAAGAACTAAACAAAAACTAGTTATAGTACGAAACTAAGGCCCTTGTTTTATTGTTTTTTTTCATCCTCCCAAACGCGAGAAAAATTCGCATAAAAAGTGCAAGCTCGCGAATGCTGCCGGACTAAAGACAACGTGACGATTACATAATCATCGTCGCTGTTCGTTCGTTCGATGAGCTTCTTTTCTTTTCCTTCTTCCCACACAGGAATCCGGCTGATCGTCCGTTTTTACAGGATGTTTTTCGCACGAGGAACCCTGCCGTTTTCGAATGCCACGTAATAACGACGCTTTAGCGGTGAAGTAAAGGCTATTAGTTTCGTTTCGAGTCCAGCGATTGGCCTAGTGCACACAAGCACACACGGTAAGTTCATGCTGGGATTCATAAAGTTCGCGTAGTATTGGAAATGGGGACATGTTTTTGACTTTTTTTTTACCCTCCCACAAAACGAAGCGTGAGCGTAAAATGCAGATGCGAAAATGGCTAAAAATATCAGCAGTTCGGTCGGTAGGTGGGAAGAACCGTTTCGGGGACATCATTTTCGGCGATCTGTTTGAGTTTGAGGTCATTTGGAAGCAGAGGTGCGTGCTAGTGACCGGGAGTGGGCAGGAGGAGGTACTGTTTTTATTATTTTTAAAGAGCATCTCCGATGCGGTCTGATGTCATCTTGCCTGTTTTTTTTATTTTTTACTACTTTTGCTCTCGCCATTTCGTTTAGTGACGAGATGCGAATTGCGTGCCCGAATCGTGTCGCAAACGCGTTTGGCTTATTCGGAGCAGCCACTGCTAATCCAGTTCATTGCCATGGGATTCATACCGCGATGGTTATCGCCGGAATGGTATAAATCGATCGTAAGACCTTGTTTAACCAATATACTGACAAAGCGGTATGAAATGATAATATCGTTGAAAATAAATGGAAAAAACGCACTTTCAAATGAATATAAAAAATATTTTGTAGGAAAGACTTCAACAGCCGGCAACGCGACGAACCCTTAGCTATTTGTAATAGACGTTTTCTGGAACTGCTCGCCACACCAGCAGTAGGATAACACCTTTTCTGGCACACTTAATGGCCTATTTACTTTCTTCTCTTTCCCCTGCTCTACCGTCCCAGCCACCGGTGATTAATTCGTGATAATTCGATATCATCACGACAAACACAAACCCCGAGCCGTAGCCGCCCCGACCCATTACGTAAAACCGGACCGGTGCGGGCGCATCCTGTTCGCCCGAGATCGGTCACCAGATCGATTTGATCGCCTATGCATCTGATCCGGATGGTGATCCCACTTCTGCAGTA
This sequence comes from Anopheles punctulatus, assembly GCA_000956255.1. Classification (NCBI taxonomy): domain Eukaryota; kingdom Metazoa; phylum Arthropoda; class Insecta; order Diptera; family Culicidae; genus Anopheles; species Anopheles punctulatus. The sequence goes on along the minus strand of JXXA01002185.1, from coordinate 176 downwards.
GGAAGTGTGCGATAGAGAGAAACGAAAAGCTAAAATCTGATTTGCATCGTGTAGCGTGTGGGTAGCAATTAATGCCGCACGTTGAGTAACCTCGCGACCATCTTGCGAGGAAAGATGAAAAGAGACGGTGTGTCCACTTCCTGAGCCACCTTTTCGTCCCCCGTTTTACTTCTTTT
>JXXA01002182.1:0-12057 GCA_000956255.1 Anopheles punctulatus | reverse complement strand
AAACAAGCACTGCGTAACGTTTTAAGGGTGATTCTTCCCGTTTTCAGCTGCTAAGATGCTGTAAAGTGAGTAAACTATTTCTTGTGGGCGGAAATAGCAAACATACGCGCGTCGCTCTAGCACCCTAACGGGCAGCCCTTTCCGGTAGATCCAATCGAAGCAGCAGCAGCAGCAACAGTAGGCGAACGTAGAACGGTACGGGAACGGAGTGGATCAAAATGCCCAAGCTTGCCATAGTACACCATCCGCGTGCCGTAATCACCTCCTAGCCCGACGATCCGTAAAGCTCGATCTCACGACGATTGTCTGGAAAATATTTAAAAACACGAAAACAGCGCGGTGCTTTATTTAGTGCAATTGTATGTAAATGCAAGAACAATCTTCCCTTCAATTTCCCCTAAACGCGTTTGTAGCATGATCGCTACGTACTTGCTAGACAATTGCGATTCGGTGCCGCCGAGATAAAGCATCCATCAGATAGGTCCATCAATTTCCGCCACCCGCTTTAATGGATAAAGGAAATTGGAGGCTTACAAGCTCGCCATAAGTTGAGCAGGGCATTCGAAATTCTGCCACACCGCGTGCCAGATTATCGGAGTGTCGTTTTTATCTGCTCTCATAACAACACGTAACCGGCACGTGTGTGTGTGTGTTTGATTTTTAATTTCTATTGGAAATAGTTTAGCCGTTTTGCTTCCACTCACGCCACCTTGCCGTCGTCTTGAAAGCGGTCCAGAACGGACGCTTATCTATGGAAATGTGCCACAAATCAACCACGAAACTGTTCATTCTCGCCGGTGAGATATTCCGTGCATTTTTAATAAGCGCGCCTGGCTGCCATGCTTAACCGAAATGAGCCGGAGAAGCACACATGCGAAACGGTTTCGCCAGCGTGATCGCATTATTCAAAATCACGTTGGCCTGCGGTCAGCGTACGTGATCCCAAAACGTCTATAGTTAACGCCTACGGATATCATAACACAAATCGCGCGCGAAGAGATTTGCATCCGGCAAAGAGGCGCTGCGACCACGAGCGATCTCCCTCGCTCTCCCCATGTTTCGGTGCCGAGGCTCATGTTCCGGCGAAGGTCCGCTCTGGATGAGGCTGTTTATTAAAACCAACCCAAAAAAAAAAATAAAAATCACAAATGTTCACTGGTAGCGGGTTCCGGCCGCGGGACGATCAAAGTATGCGCGATAATTTATGTTCGATTTCTATGCAAAACAGACAACCGATCCGCACCCGATTCGCGCGTTTGCACCGCGCGCTTGCGTTTGACGACGATTTTGATGGCAAAACGAACATTCAACATTTTACCTTTTATTTCTAAATCATTTCCTACCGACTGGCGCTGCACATGAAACAATCTCTTCACGAACAAAGAGCAGCTTATCGCCATGTCACCGTTCCAGCACGTGGCGATCAGATGCAGACGTTCGTATTCCACCGTCCCGCAGAGTAACGACGCAAAATCACGTGCTTTTATTGCACGCCAGCGCTTCTTCTGCCGGCTGTGTACGGCACAGCGAGTACGCCGCGAACAGCAACGATCATGCCTCATTGGCAGCTTCATTACAAAATCAGTTGAAGGTCCCTGACGTCAGGAACCGTCGGAAGCATCTTCAGTACCTCCATCGACTACGGAAAAAGAGTCCCATACGGCCATTAATGAATTCTATGCCTTGTACTATGGCTCGGATTATTTTAATTGGGGTACAATTTGTGGAGACGATGAGTTTCTTTATTTTTGCCTTCCTCTTCCTTGAGTCTCGGTACACGTGCTGTTCTTTACTGCCCATTCTGCGAGCAGTATAATTCCTACGTTGGCAAACAAACACAACAACCCATCCAGCGAACCGGGCACCGGAAGCGTCTGCACAAAGTAACGAGAACAGTCCAGCATAAATTACTCCGTCAAACGGATCTCTAATTGCTATCATTTTAAATCGAAACTGCGATGAAACTGCTACCTACGGTGGAGCAGTTGCCAGCAAAAGCTTCAATTTGGCAGAGCAACAAACACGGACGAACACAGCGTTTGAAGCAGGGAGTAATAATTTCGGGGCGTGTTTTTTTTTTCTTCTGCTCGCTGGCAACGAAACTAACGACGGATTAATTTATGATTTAACGATCGAGTGTGAATGCAGATAAGCTGCAGAAAGAAAAAAACCTGTGGAAAAATGAGCCAACAGGGAGAGAACTACTGCTTTATTCTGCTACACAATAAACCTAGAAAGCAACGAGCGTAAAAAGAGCATAAATGTTCCTTTTCTTCGGACTGGCGCAACGCAATACGAGTGCAGTCCTTAAGCTATCTTAAGGTCCAGGGCGCTTGCCCAGTTGCACAGTTGTTCCCCGGTGTCTATCTATCACCCGTCGTCTGTGCCGCGGCTTAGTCTGGCCAAGGTAAGATGTAGTTTTATTGTCCCTAATATAGCCACCATGCCACTGCCCGGTGATCGATTGACATTCAGCACGGACGGAATCCGCATCCGAATGAAGTAGGCTTATCGGGGACGAATGATGTTATCAGAAGAAGTGCATACGATGCAATTCAACTGCACATAACCTCCGTCAGCTGTCAGCTGGTCATCTATTTTACTATCCTTATCGAGGGTTACGATTTCGCCGTTCCCAGCGCCGACCGTTTATCGTTCAGACGAGGATTGTTTTTATGGTTGTAAGAAACACTCTAAGATTTTACTGCGATTGTGACAGAGACCGACAACTAGCTAGTGGATTAGGAAGAGTTTGTAAGCACATTCAAAGTTTGAGCGTTTGGGCTTCAATCTTCGGCATTGAAGTTAGTAGCAGCAGCAAGTTGTTTAGACCATTTTCAAGCCAGTCAGCTTACCCCCCAACTGCAACATCGGCATTGGGTAGCTGCTGTTCGCTTTGCTGCACTACATCCATTTATCAGGCCCGTTCCGCTCGCTGTTCGTTTTTTTTGCCTTTGTTTTTGTGCAAACCTTGCGAAGTGATGATCGAAAAAACTCCACTCATGCGTGACGGTTTGGTTTGAGCCGCTGGTGCCGCTGGTAATAAGCCTTGCACCGATGCCTAAACTAACCGTGAACTGACAATTGGGTTTACAAGGCTTGTGTGCGGACACGCCGCAAAACGGTAGCGAACGCCGGTAGATGCCGACCATTCATCTCACCTCGCACGATTTGCCAGCACGCGTTCCGGTTCAGGATCGCTGACCAGCGCACCGAAAAGCCAACCATTTCGGCATTGAGAACGAACGAACGAACGAACGGCACGATGGCTTTCTTTCCAATTCTGCAGCCGGATCAGTGTCTGATTTCGTGTCTGTATGTGGGCCAAGGACGCGCGTCAGATGATCCGGTAGGCAAGACAACAACAACAGCAAGAAGAAGAAGAAGAAGAAGAAAAATGTAGCATTAACATGATTTACCGGCGCGCGACCCATACAAGGGAAACCTCCAGAATGAGGAAACCAGCCGGTGGGTAATGGCATTGAACGTGAACTTTCTTAACCCGCGCGTTCGAACGCTCTTCGGCTTGCGTCTTGCGCTTCTTGACCGCTAGCTGCCACAATCGACACAATCAACGCAACCCGTACGAACGCCTACGGCACATGCTCGGTGCGCCCGTGAGCCTACGAAACAAAGGCGTCAAAAGAAAAGCAACAAAAACACGAACCCGAACCTGTTCGCTCGGATGAACCAGCTGCTAATGCTTTACCTGCGCGACAAGTGCAGCGGACGCAACTGGAGCAGCGATGGTGTGTTGTGAGTGACGCCCGAGGCTGATGAGATGATCATCGTCATAACGATGCACCACGCCATCGGGCACGCAATCGGGCCAGGTAGGATGACGATCGCATCCGATCACTCAACTGGTCATTACACTCGAGCCGCAGCAATCGTGGCGACGCTCGGAGTGAAGATGTTCGTTCTACGCTGACGCGAGTCCCCATCCACGATGGAGCATCTCGTTGACCGGGCCGCTCGTGAACGTAAGGCAACAAGGCTCAACAGAGATGCTAAATATGCTAATCGAAACTAGACCATGCGCGCGATTCCCGCACACGCAGCGTGAGTGCTGGTGGTGGTGCAAATTCGCAAACGATATCGATTAGCTCTCGTGGCACCCATTTGCACTCGTTTCGCCGTGCTCGTCCGGCTCGTTTGCTTCAGTTGTGTTTACGCAGCTTTTTAGAAGCCACACAGCCAATGCAATCGGGCACGATCTGGCAGGGTTGTATTTATGCTAACAATTTTCACCACACCGCAAACGGTTCGCCTAACAGTGTGTTTAAATGAAAACTGATTTTAATTGCAAGCATTTCATCGATAACAACAGTAAAAACAAAAAAAAAAGCAAACAAACACGCACACATTGCGATGTGAAAACAATATTACCTATGTTACAACAAACACGTTCTTTAGGCACGCTTGATTCTCCCAGCATGACCGTTTAGTCAGTTATCAAACGAAAAAACAGCTGATTAGATCGCATTTAGCCAACCCGCGTTACCCACTACCAGTATGAAAGAAGCATCTTATTAGCAGCCAGCAGCAGGGGCATTAGCTTTATCGCGTATGATTTTTGTAAAGAACATGTTTGTCCCGAATAGAAGCGATACTGGCTCGGTGCGACACTCTGCGGCCGGCACCGACTCGGGATTGACACGGTTCATTCAGGGTCAGGGCACTATCGGGCTCGGGCGGCTCGTGACATACTTCTTTTGCACCGCAGCATCACGACCGGCAGAGGATGATGGGCTGCCAATACCAGGCCCATTGACGCAATCATAACAGCAGCCCACCGCATCACGTGAACGTCCTCGCGCGCACAAGGTGACGCCAAAAGTTGGGACGCCTGTTCGGGGGGTTTCGGTATTGGAACGAGTTTGGAAGGAAACGGTTCGCAGGGAAGCCCCGTCCGTGGAAGCCGCTGAAGAGCTGCCGTCATCGAGGGCATGCTAAAAATCGAAACTTTTACTGCTCCGTTGATTTTTGGACCGGTCGGCGAGCTTCTTCGAGACTTCGGCCACTTTAAGCCCGCTCAACCGGAACGCCAAGCCGGGCTTTTCACGTCTCGCTCAGCTTCGAGGGTGGAAAGGAATCGAACAATGATCACTGGCACCCACCCACACTCTAACACGCATACGAACCGAAGCACATTGTGGATATGGTCATAAGTAGCACCATTATTGTTCACGCTCGCGTTCACCAGCTTCCTGAAGAAGATTCTGAATGCGGCCTTTTGCGGCGCGTTGCAGAAATGTTCTAGGTTTACGCTTTGTTCCTCTTCTGGGCGCCCAGAACGAACCAGAGTGCTCCACTCACGCACACGCCTGTGCTTGATAAGCGACAGTACACGCGCGTTCGCTTTCCTATCAGCAATTCGCAGCAAACCGTCGCAAACTGTCACAAACCGCTTGTGAGCGTTAACAAACCACACGCACGCATTTTGCGTAAAGGATACACAAACAACCAAGCAGGCGCCATCAACCCTTGCCAACACTCACCACGCATTCGGGTAACAATCGTGCACTGGTGCGCTTCCGTTTGCTGCAGGAGAAGACTTCGACGATCGGCGACGGGCGAGCACGAGCTCGGCAGCGAAACCGAGCGACCGGCGACTCCACGACTGATCGACAGCGACTGCCCCAACCGAATCCGACCGCACGGCGAACACGACGTCGATCGCTGGCCGAAAACGTCAATTAGTGCGCGTCCGTGGCGAGAGGCGAGACATCTACGCGCGAAAAGCAACGCCGAGCCGTTGTTCGAACGATTGTGCAGCGTTTGCACACGAGTGCTGCGATAAGTGTGCGTGCCGCGTGGAAGAGTACCGTGCCGTCAGCAGAACAGGGCGAAGGGTTTGCCCGCCGAGCAGTCAGCTTAACCCGTTGCACCACCGTCCTGTGCGATTAGACTGCACTTGGCCAGACAGGCGCTGTGTGGCGTTCGATTCCATTCTTTTGCTGGGTCGGTATTGTCGCTTATCACCTGGGCGACCGAAGCAGTACGGAGGCATTGTCGCATGCATTATGCTGCGACACGAAAGCTCCAACAGATGCGCCTCAGTGTCTCGACCGATTACCCCACGGAGCTCAACGATCCGTGTGATAATTCGACGACCCGCGGGTGCTTATCGTGCAGCGCGGGTACGTCTAATCGCAAGCGGTGGCACGAATGTATCGGAGCGCAGCATCGATACGCTTCAACAAACTCAGGGCATTGCGGTCCTGAGCTATTGGTGTCTGCCCAAGAAGCAGGATGGACAAAGGCACCCCTGTCTTGCCTTTTCCATCCGCTTATCTGTTCCAACTGTTGGCCGGTATCGCTACGCCTGATTGCAGGCTGGATTACAACACAAAGCTACCGCCCGGCTCGCATCGCACATAATCAGTGCAAGATCTGATCACAAAGAACGCACTTCGATTGCAAATCACCGATTGCAGTCGCGACGGATGACACATGCGCGGTCTGATCTTCAACAAGTTTGGCTTTCTTGACGATGTAAATTTCACTGCCGATAGCAGATTGCCGCACGTTCCAGCGGTTGAGATTGGATACAGAAACGGAAACGAAATGTAACCGCCGACACGTGAATGCCCCATACTAGGCAAAGGTTTCGATCGTTCAAACAAAGCCGCCGGTACAACTGGTTGGATGCTCGATCGGAATCTATACACTTAAGCCAGCGACACTTTGCCTGTTTAACCTGTGTCAACTGGTAATGATAAGAACTTTCTCACAAGTACTACTTGTACTTTCAACGTGAGTGTCAACGTACTTCAAATTTTGCTATTAAGATTTCCAACTATTTCGCGCCCCCCTTCGCCCGTAATTGTATTGTATTTTTTCATACGCAAAGCGAATGGCTAGGTTATAGAATGTGGTCCACCCATTCTAATTGACTTTGTCGGAGTGCGTGTGATGCCCAACTCTTCAAATCATAACGAAACGACACTGCCTTCAAATGTTCCCTCGACACTGACATTGGTCCGTGCGATCCTATTGTTGACCCCTGCAAACGGTCCCACATCCCACAGGTATGACACAGTCAGAGTGCCGTGTATGAGTTTCCGATCAGTCAACCGCCAAAACACGCAATTGCTGGTCAGTGTTCCGGTAGCTTCGTTTTACCCCCCCTGAGCGCCAGCACAATGGCTGACGAATAGTTTTTGATTCACATTCAATATTCCGCATGACCTTGGCGCTCCTTCGTTCCGCGCATCCAATTGTGCTCGGTGCCTGAGCTTTTTGCTCATAAATTTCATCAATGCACACCTTTTCATCGAAACCAAACGGTAGCAAAAGTATCAAGCTTGTGCCAAAATTGTAAGTCGTTCTCGCTTGGAGCTGCTAAACAATCCGTTACACTTTTGGCATTACCGAATTAGCGTAAACCATCGCATTATAGGCATTGAATAGCTCAATGGACACTATTGGACCAGACGTTGGGAACAGTATCGCTGTTAAGAATTAGTTGGAACAGAACGATCACTAGACTCTGTTTTGATATCATCTGTCTCAAACATGTCAGACGAACCTAGTTTCTTTTGCAATTCAGTTTGTTTTTTTGTGTTTTTCGACAAACAATCATTTGCTTAATTATAAATGATGCATGGTTATTGCTTTTTTCGAATAAATAATCATTAAACTGAATGAAGCGATGTATGATGTGGGAGTCATTTTTTTTCAACTTGTACATTTTTTCCATTTACTGTCGTCTTATTCCGTATTACAGTCTTTCTGGCCGCAGTATCACCATGCTCGAATTATATTCTTTTCCTCGACGTTACAAAAATGTATCCCTTTTCTTTTCTTACCAATATTTTACCACGATGAATACGTTGAATTTTTATTGAAATAATACATACATAATACTATGACTTTATTTTATTTAAATAAAATTACTTTCATTTGCCATTAATTGTTATTTCTTTGTCATAATAAGAGATGTTACCCTGTTTTGTTCTGAACTAAACACTACTGTTCTGTAGTATTGAAACGCTATTTTCTAATGCAATATAAAAATAATCTACTTTATGTTATGAACTCAGAACACTACACTAGTACTAATACAATACTTACTTATCAGGTAATACCGCTAGATAAAACTCCGAAACCACTCAGGATCATCCATCAAGATCGTTTTCATAGATATATTTGTCAGGACACTTAGCTTAGATCTCTCATCATGTGGGAAGCATAGTCAAATTTAGCATTAGTAACTTATCTTCTGGATCAATATCATTAATTATAACTATTCAGTTATGATCCTTCCTCACATTCATTCTCCAAACAATTGTAATCATCTATATCGCAGACTGACTTAAAAAAAAAGCTACATGTTGGAAGTTTTATCTTTATTGTTGTATCTTCTATCTGTATTGTATCTTTATTGGGAGATCTATCAACTATTGTAGCGATACATTTGAGCTTGTAATATTTTTTAAAAAGCAACAAATCATTCTGTTTGCTTTTTTCCTACGTTGGGTTTTTATTTTTGGATAATTATCAGCCAAAATTCACACAATATGTGTACATCTTACGTTTTTATTACGGGTTTTGTTATTAGGTTTTCAACTGAAGCCAAGCAATCATTACTTGCATTTAATTTTATATTTACTCGAGATCAAACAAAAGTGCTGAATGTATGCAATTTGCATAACAACGATATCTGGTCTAACAACGTTAGCGCTTTATGCGGAGGATTCCAAAACTAGCAGTGTGTTTATAAAACTTCATGTCATTTATTAGCAATGACCATAAAATTAGGAGATAAATCGATGAAATTGTTTACTTAAATATAGCATAAAGCTTGTTATTTTATAAAAATATACTCTTTAAACAAACAGTCAACTACAATAGAATATTCAATTAATTTTTCGAAAAGAATAAGACGTTTTCGGACGAATAAGACTTGATACTTGTCATTTCTAAGCATGACGGATGTATACCTGACCTATCGCATTTGTTTTGTTTCGTAAAATTTTTATTTAGCAGATTCTCTAAAAATGGACGGAGAAAGTCAGCAGCTGATTTCGGATTGTTTTCTGCGTACAATCGTCAACCCGCGGGCCACGTACGCATATCTAATCAAAGTTTGTGGAATAACTTATAAAAGCTTATCGCAACGTGTTTCGTATGTTTCGTTTTAGCAATGCTCCAATCGAACCCCTTCCTACGAAACAACCTGTAAAAGTAGAACTCCAAGTGCTTCGGCTGAAAGATGAATCACAAACTCTCATCATGGACACCCTCCGGTCTATTCATGGCGAATCTTTTGAGTTGGGTGATATTTCGAAATACGAGGACAAGGGAGGACGAATGAAGAAAGGCTTCTGGCAGGACCGAGGGAATTTGGTCGTCCAGGGTGGATTCGATTTTTCAAACATGCCACGCACCGGCAATAGCAATGAAGACAAGTTTCGCATGTATGCCATCATGAAACTGCACAGCTACGGTTTTCACCGTTCGCACTGCGACGAAGCACTCGATCACCACAACGGAGACGTTGATAAAGCACTGGCGTTGTTGTTTTCCAAGTATTTTCCCGTACCGAACGAGCTGCAGCTTCCGACATCGGTGGAGGATCACAACGAAGACGAGCTAAGCGCTTTGCGTTCCGATGAGAGAGAAGTGCTAGAGTCGATTTACGATAAACTGTTTGTGGTGAAGGAACCAAATCGTGTGTGGCAATTGAAATTCAAGATTGATCATCTACTCACACATAGCCCATCGGAGATGAAGAAACAAGCGGAACGCGAAAAGCAGCAGGCGGAAGAGGAGAGACGGCGCATGATGGAGGCACTGGCAAAGAAAAAGAAAGCAAAGCAAGAAAAGTGCTGGAATTTCGCGAAAGGAAAGTGTCGCTACGGTAACCGCTGCCACTACTCGCACGAAGTGGAAGAGTCCAGTGTCGAGGTGAGCAAGGTTACCAGAAAGGTGGACAAAACCACGGAAGAGGACCCGAATTGGTTCTATTTGGAAATTCGGTTTCCTCCCGGTAGCCGCTATCCGTACGAGCCTCCGATACTACTGCTGAAAACCACCTGTGCCGACATACCGGAACAGCTGTGCCTTAGAGTGAACCGCCGTTTGGTGCAAGAATCGATCGAGCTGACCCGGGACGGTATGCCTTGCATCTACACCGTTGCCGATCTGCTACAAAACGATTCAGAAATAGGTCAATTTATCGAGCAAGATCGGTATCAGTTTCCCGATGGGAGGAAATCCCTTTTCTACGTACCGGAACAGGACGCGGATAGCGGTGGAATAGTGGAAAATTTACCAACACATCATCAACGAGGTGTTACCGGCCGGCAAACCGGTAGCAAGATGAACACGGAGCAGCTGATGAAGGAAGACCGAAACATTGTGCGAAAGTTCATGGACAAGCAAACAAACGCGGCCTATAAGGAGATGTTGAAGAATCGTCGCAACCTTCCGGCCTGGACGAAAATGGCGGAAATCATCAACCTGATGGAGTCGCATCAAATTCTTGTGATTAGCGGTGAAACCGGTTGCGGAAAGTCCACACAAGTGCCTCAGTTCCTACTGGACGATTGGTTGCTGCAGTCATCTAAGCTGCGATCGGACCAACCAATGCGGCATGTGGAAATTATCTGCACCCAACCACGTCGTCTTTCGGCCATCGGTGTTGCGGAACGTGTCGCCGATGAACGAAACGAAAAAATAGGCAACACGGTCGGCTATCAAATTCGGTTGGAAAACAAAATCTCTTCCTCCACTCGGTTGACATTCTGCACCACGGGCATCCTGCTCCGGCGTCTGCAGTCCGATCCGACGCTCTCGACCGTGACGCACATCATCGTGGACGAAGTGCACGAACGCAGCGAAGAGTCCGACTTCCTTTTGCTCATCCTAAAAGAGCTGTTGCCGAAGCGATCCGATCTGAAGGTGATCCTCATGTCGGCAACGCTGAATTCAAATCTATTCTCCAGCTACTTTGGTGATATTCCCGTGCTGGACATTCCCGGCCGTACGTTTCCTGTTGAGCAACTTTTCCTGGAAGACATACTGGAGCGCAGTGGGTTCGTACTAGAACCGGATTCACAGTTTTGTCGAAAGCTACGCAAAGGCGAACAGGAAATGTTGCTGCAGGAGTTGGAGTATGCGGATGTGAAGGCGGCCAATGCGGCACCGGCAAAAACGATTCGGGATGAAAACTTAAAAATGGCCGACATGTTTGCACGATACGCAGGTACGTTTGGGGGAAAATAGTGAACAGCCATCATTAGCCATCATTATCAATCGATTGAAATTTCGATTCAGGTCATCAACAACGAAGGTGCGAAGGAAAGTTACTATTCTGTATTCAACAACTAATCTCTCCTTTTCAGATTATTCCAAGCAAACGTGCAAAGCACTGTACCTGATGGACCCACTGCGCATCAATCCGGAACTTATTGAGCACGTGCTGACTTACATCGTGGACGATACCGCATCGCACAGCTGGCCGAAGGAGGGATCGATACTGATTTTTCTTCCAGGTCTAGCGGAAATTCAAACCGTACATGAGTCGCTCACCGAAAGCAAACTGTTCGGACCACGGGGCGATCGTTTCGTGCTGATTCCGCTTCATTCCATGCTCACCAATGAGGAACAGGCGCTCGTTTTTCGCAAACCACCCAAAGGCAAGAGGAAGATCGTGCTCAGCACCAACATAGCCGAAACGTCCGTCACGATCGACGATTGCGTGTTCGTCATCGACTGCGGCCAGATGAAGGAAAAGCGGTTCGATTCCAACCGAAACATGGAATCGCTCGAAATGGTGTGGGTATCGCGTGCGAACGCACTCCAGCGGAAAGGTCGTTCCGGTCGCGTTATGCCCGGTGTCTGTATTCACCTGTACACCCGGCCCCGCTTTGCCCATCATATACTCGGTCAACCCGTACCAGAAATTCATCGCATCCCCCTGGAACCGCTACTGCTACGCATTAAAACACTCTCCACGTTCCAGGAGCGTACTCTGAACGAGGTGCTGGGTTCGATCATCGAGCCACCGAGCATGGAAACTATTCAGGCTGCCAAAAAGCGGCGCGT